>KV417274.1:408601-628478 GCA_001630345.1 Calocera viscosa TUFC12733 | reverse complement strand
TCAGTAAGATACCAGAAAGCGGAGCGACAAGCATGCACACCTTCATATCGACAATCATCCTGACTACCGTGGTAGCAACAATCTGGTGAGAAGTGTCAGAGGGCTGCGTGAAGCATAGGCAAGGAGAAACTCACAAAACACGCCGAAGCGACCATACTCGAAGTTTATCACTTGGAAAAGGGGTGTGCACCAGTGGAAACATAGCCCCTTGCCATCGTCGTAGAAGTAGCGGGCATTCATTCGAATCTCCAGAGAGCGAGGATCATGCGGCTGGTTGTCCGTGAATGCGACAAGCTGCCGGCCGAGCAAGTACTGGTGGGGATCATCGCCTGGGAGCAAGTTGACTAGCAGCCGGGCCTGATCGAGAGTGCCGTCGAGCATAGAACGCAGTGGAGAGTCAGGCAAAGGGGGACCAGGAGCAGGCTCCAGGGGCATAGACATATCGACGAGGTGAGGGTTGCGAGCAGGAGGGGTTTGCTGGTGATAGCCGAGCACGACTCGGACTCCTAGCAAGCTCGCAAGTCGATGGGGCTGGCGATGGATGGCTGTGCTCGTGATGGATGGCTGTGCGGCGAATAGACACGCCAAAAATGGAAGCAAAATAAAATAAATTGATAAGGGCCCATCTAATCACCGACTGGCGTCCGCGTGGCAGCTGTCCGCTAAGGTCAGGGCGGACGAGTGGCTGGAGGGCCCACGCGGACAGGCAGGACCCCTAAAACGGCCGATCACTAGGCTGTCCGCAAAGACCCTCCATAGTGGCGCGCTCACACTCAGGGACGACGAGCTCCTTACTTTCCACACTCTGGGCTTACTGACTGGCGTGACTCTCTGGTGCACTACTACCACTCAGCTGCTGCCCTACACCCACTCTTGACATCGTCAACACTCGCAAAGATCGAGTGCCAAGATGGCAGCCGAACACTTCTCCTACACATGTCAGCAATGCAAGCAGGTGCGCCTCCCTTCCCCCGCTCCAGTTCCTCACCACGCCGCCGCTGACCACGCCCCCGCACCAGCCATTCCAACTCGACACCTCCCTGGAAGACCTCTCCCCCTCAGCATACGACATGATCGCAGGTCCGCGCCCCTTCCCTCCTCCCCCTTCCCCAACCTAACTAACCTAAACTCAAACTCAAACGCAGGCTCCCTCCCCCAACCTCCCACCCCACTCCCCGCCTCGCCGCCCACAGCCAAGACATCACGCCTGCCCTCCCCCGCCCTCTCCCCTAAAGCCACAAATCCAAATCCAAATCCAAATCCAAATCCAGCAGAGAGCTTCGTCCTCCTGCAGGAGTCGGTGTTGCAGGCCCCTGGCGCGGGGCGCGGGCGGCTCCCGGTGCCAAGTAAGAGGCAGGCAGCTCAGCTCTCCCTTCCCGCTCTCTCCGACGCTTCCGAGAAAGACAAAGACAAGGAGAAGGACAAAGAGAGAGAGAAGGAGAAAGAGAAGCTCCCCTCCCCCCCCGCCCCCCGAGCACACAACCTCCGCCACCTTCACAGGCTATTCGACCTCCTCTCCTCGCGCACGGACGCGACGCACCCCCTCTGCGCCGAGTGCACGCACGCGCTCATGGACGGCCTTAACAAGCAGCTCGAAGAGGCCCGGCGGGAGCGGGACGGCTACATCGCCTTTGAGCGCGAGGCGAAGCGGGAGCTTGAGCGCGGGCGGGGCGGGGTAGATGCGGAGCAGGGGCTGCTGGCAAAGCTGCTTGCGGACGAGCGGGCGGCTGTCGCCGAGCTCCGGACGGCTGAAGCGGAGCTGGGACGGCTGGACCAGGAGCTGCTGGCGCTCGGGGCGGAGGAGGCGGAGCTGGAGCGGGAGGAAGCTGCCTTTTGGGCACAGCACGCCAGCACCCAGATCGCCAGTTCTAACCTTCGCACCGCTTTGTCCTCTTTGCGAGGGGCGATGCGGACCTCCGAGCGGGAGCTGGACGCGCTGGAACGGACGAACGTGTACGACGACGCCTTCTGCTTGGGGAGCGACGGGGTGTTCGGGACCATTAACGGCCTGCGCCTTGGCAGAGCAGGCACAGTCGTCGTCGAATGGTCGGAGATCAACGCCGCTTGGGGGCAGACTGTCCTCCTCCTGCACACCCTGGCGCGCAAGCTAGAGTTCACATTCGACGGATGGGTGCTGCACCCTATGGGTTCCTTCTCCCGCCTCGCCCGCCTGGGGGGAAACAACGAGAGCTACGAGCTGTATGGGAGCACGGACATTGTCGTCACCCGCTTGCTGCATAACAGAAGGTTCGATTATGCTATGGTCGCCTTCCTCGACTGCTTGAGGCAGATCACGGAGCATGCGAAGAGGCTGGACCCGAGCTTGGACTTTTACTACCCGTGAGTGTCCCTCCCTCCCTCTCCCTCTCTGCCTGCGGTGTAAACGAACCCGACTGACCCCTCCCCCGCGCAGGATCAGCAAAGACCGCATTGGCGACGCCTCCGTCAAGCTCCAGTTCTCGCAGGAGGAGGCGTGGACAAAGGCGATGCGCTATATCCTCGTCGTGCTCAAGCGACTTCTTCGCTGGGTCGTCAATATGGACACCTAGCCCCTGGGATGGCCTTCTCTTCTCTTCTATCTGTCTTTGTCTCTTTGTCGCTTAATGTGCCGCACTGTATCAATATGCAACCTCTTGTACCCGTAACCTTGATATTCCAAATACTTAGACATCTAATGCCCGCGCTGCCAAATCAAAAGCTGGATAAAGAAAAAAGTCTACACGATCCGGTACATGCATGTGATGGTACATGATCTCTTACGGAACACAACCGATACGATACGATACGATACGATACGCGTACAGACCTGGTATACAAGAACAAGGATGTGGCTCGACCTGTTTATGCGTGGTGGTGGCACGAAGTGAATTTCAACATGGATGGAAGGGAGGAAGACGGCTGCGTTAAGGGCATGCCTGGACGGGCGTCTCGGCGATGACAGTGTTCGGCTTCAGGTGCCCGTTGAGCGCCTGTGCGCTCCTGTAGTCCGCGGGGAGCAAGTCCGGCTCTCGCCTCACGCCGCGCTCTCTACAAGGTAGGTTAGAGAGGGACACGAGGATAAGAAGATCAAGGGACGTACATCTCGTCAAACGCCTTCATCAGGTCGTAGTTGATCTCCTCGCTGATCACAGAGTCGAACTTGTAGTCCGGATGACTCCTGATGAACCTGCGCATCCAGGATGCGCATGTCATGAGCGAGCCTGCAGGTGCATAGTAAGCAAGAGAAAGTCGAGCAGGCAGGAGCGCGTACCGTTCGCCCTCCGCTTCACCACATCCAAGTACATCCACAGGTTCCGCTTTGTGAAGAAATCGACGTCCAGTGTGTCAAGATACGCGCGTACGACGCCCAGCAGGCCCGGGAAGTAGTCGCCCTTGCCATTGATGATCTCGTCCATCGTCATGAGCTCGTACTCCTCCTCTATCGGGCCAAACTCGGGCACGCCAGGCGAGGGACAGCGGGACTGTTCTGCCGAGTGGGGACGGGAGCGCTCCGTGTGCGGGTGGTCAAAGCCGTTCCCGTTCACCTTCGGGCTGATCGGGCTGGATGGCGTGGCAGGCGTGTGGGCATGCGAGCCAGCCTTGCTCCCGTTCGCCGATACGGGGCACGACTCGAGCACGGCGCGGATCTCGAATGCGCGGTCCTGCGGGTAGACAAACTTGCGGAAATAGAACTTCTCCTGCCGCGCCGCATCCCGCTTCTGCGCAGTCTTCATGTTCGCGTCGACCTTGCTGATCGGCATGTAGAAGTTGAGCCCGAAGGAGAGGATCGCCCGTGAGAGGAGCACGATGAAGATGCTGAACGCGGCGTTCTCAAAGTCGGTAACCTGCACCTCCATACTTCGAAACTCCACGCGCCAGCCGATGGGAGAGTTGGCAGGAGGTGGCTTGAACCGAAGAGTCTGCCAGTTGGTCGACTGGAGGTTCTCAAAGTGGTCCGTCGAGGTTGTATCGTCCTGGTCGATCATCTCGGAGAAGATGACGAGCGGGTCGCGGATGAACAGATGGGCGATGTGTTTAGACAAGAGGTCATCCAGCCCTATTCTATTATCAGTGGCCAATCCAGGATCGTCGATGAGGACGTACCATGATCCCGCAGCCGCTTGTACACGCCCTCATTGATCGGCAGCGGGTTGTCATTATACTCCGGTCGGTTATTAAAGTCCATGGAGAGGTACGAATCTACGCTGTCGTACCGGGACTTGGGTATCCGGTACTTGTTGTGCTTCAGAGGCTACGAACCATAAGCATGCTGTATAGTACTGACGTGGAGATTGTGCCTACCTTCAACCCACGCTCCTCTTCTGTCCGATCATCCACCGCGTCCCGGATGACATTCCATCTGCAGTCCACATCCGCCAGGTAACCCCTGTAAGCCGGGGAGGCAGCGGTGAGCGCCAGCTAATCATTGCTCAGCCCTGCACTCCGACCGAACTCAAGCAGGCTCGACTCACCATAATCGGCCCGACCGGGACGAGCGCATCATACACGGTCCTCGCCTCTTCGACGTTGCAGGCCTGGAAGGTGATCTGCAAGCAGCAGCAGCCCATGCCGAAGCCCATTGCGTCCATGTAGATGTGGTCGGGGAGCGCGGCGCCATTCTTCGCCTCATCGTCGCCTGGGAACCAGTCACGGTCCCAGGGGATCGTCGGGTCTATGAACGGCTTCGGTGTGTTCGTGTCCGGGAAGATGGGGAGGTTGATAACGACCTTGTGCCCGCGGCGCCTGCGGATGTTCGCTGTGAGGGTGCTATTCGCGCGGGGTCAGCGGGACCGATATTCCGGAAAGAGGGGTGACATACGGGAAGCGTGCGTGCGGGTTCGTGATCTCGTGCGGGAGGAAGAGACTCTGGCTCGCCTCGCTCCGCGGCTCAAAGTAGGGCTCTGTGAACTGGCCGGGCGTGCCAAGGCGAGGGAAGGACGTGACTGTCAGGGGGATCTCGTTTGGGTTCAGGTGACGACGCGCAATCTTCCGCCGGTAGCGCATGTCCGCCTCCACTGTGAGGAGCTCTTTGAGCTGTCCGGTGTATGGCCGCCCGGGCGTGGACTCGAGCATGAAACGCCCGTACTCGGGGTGGAAGGTGGGGATGGGCGGGCTGCGGGAAGCACATGAGAACCTCAACGGGCACCTAGGAGGGGGAGTAACGCACGCATCCGGCTCCTTCTCATTCTCCAGCTCATCGACGACGTGCTCCAGCTTTGCGAGGATCTCGCTCTGCCTGAGGCTGAGGCGCGCAACATGATGCTCGTCGTCGAACTGGACGACCATGTACTCTATCTCGTCGCCCCACAGGAGTTCGTCGCCCTCGCGGTTCTTGAGGCGGTCCCATATGTTGAGGAACTGGGTGATTCCGTGCTCCCTGACGTGGTCGTGGTAGGGGATGCTGTCTGCCCATGCGAGTGGAGTGCCGAGGGAGAGGAGGCCCATGGTGCAGGTCGCGGCGGGGAGGAAGGTGCGCCTAGGAGTCTATGACGCAGTACAGAAGGGCGAGCAGGGCGGGGAGAGGGAAGTAGGCAATAGGGGGCAAGTAGCCAGCAGGGGAGGGGATATAACGAGGTCGGCCCAGTGAGCCGCTGTCCGTCGATAAAGACGAGCTTCTCCCCGTTCGGGCCTTCCTTCTGATTAACTCCGATGACTTTCGCTGACCAGCGCTCCCAATCTGTGCTTTGTTGGTCAGCGCCTGCCAAGCCGTCGAATGCCGTAGGGCGGGAATGAAAGGGCGAGCGCCTGAGGATGAATATGTCGGATGGAGGTTCCGGTTCGTCTTTTTTGAGGGCGCTTCCATATCGGGCTCACCCACTTAGGTAAGCACATAACCCGCGTGCCGACTGGGCCGGCGTGGATATCCTCAGGGTCGACCCTCCTGGGTGCCAGCTCTCCGTCTACAACTGATTCAAAGTACACTTGCTACCCTTTGTCTCCCAAAAGCCACCATGATCTCCCTGATAATGCGCCAGGAGGAGTTGGTCGACTCCCTCAAGCTGCCCATCAACGCCACCCTGCTGGCCGCGATCGCCTTCCTGGTCTACCGCATCGTGTGGCCATCCATCCCGCAGCCGCGCGAGGTGCCAACGAGCTACAAGGACGGCTACTCGTGGATGCCCGAGAAGCATCCTCAGGTCGCGCTCTTCCAGAAATACACCCCGTTGACGCTCAAGAAGTACAACGGAGTGGAGGATAAGAGGATCTTGTTGGCCATCAATGGCAAGGTGTTTGATGTCACCGCTGGGGCGGGCTTCTATGGACCGGGTAGGCACATTCCCTGCTATGCTCACTTCGCCTTGTTCTGAACACTGTTCGAAGATGGCCCGTACGGAAACTTTGCCGGGCGCGACGCCTCCCGGGGGATGGCCAAACAGTCTTTCGACATCGGCACGTATTGTCTCCGTATTGCTGCCATCCGTACTCATCTGGCCGCGAACAGAGATGCTTTCGCCCATCGAGGGGCCGCTCGACACGCTAACGGACCTTACTTCGGAAGAGTGGGTCAACATGAAGGGTATGTTCCTTCCTGGAGTTATCGGCATCAATCTGACCCGCTGAATCTAGGTTGGGACGAGCACTTTACGAACAAGTACATCGTCTGCGGCGAGCTGGTCGAGAATGGTGCGGCTTAAAATGCATTTCGTTGGGAAACGGGAGACGAATGATGTGGAAACGAGCGCAGTGCCTGTATTTATACCATGCAATATCGAGTTTGCTCCGCAAAAGAAGGCGTGCCCGTCATCCATTGAAGCGTAAAACAAGAAGACATTGCGTAAAGAATAACATATAAAACAACCATATCATCGGTACGGAGAACCCTTCATTGACGATCTGCTCCTCCCCACAACAAGCCAACCGAGAAACGACATCCTACTCGTTCAAGGCTTGGGCTGCTTGAAGTCAATTGTGATATCGAGGCAGGTCTGTGGCTGCAATCAGCACCATTCTCTGTCTGTCGCACGAAGCATACTCACCATATCGTCCTCATCAGCCGTGAAACCGCGAATCTGGATGGCATACTTGACTGAATCGGTGGTCAGCACGTGGGCCACACAGGTTTAGCAAGGTCAACGCACACTTGGGGATCTCCTTCGGCAGGTCCACAGCCTGGGTGATCTCGTAGAACCCCTCATCGATCGGGCACTGGACGGTAAAGTTGTTGTTGAGACTGCAGGTACGATTAGCGTCACTTGGGTGGCCACGGTGGGAGACGGCGTACGCTTCCTCGCACAGGTCGAACTTCTTCTTCAGGATGATCACGTAGCCGGCCTTGACGAGTACGTTCGCGTATGCGCCTTCCTAGGAGCGAGGAATCATAAGCATCATTGTGCGAGGGGGAGATTGGCAGGACACACCTCGATAAGCGTCTTCACCTGGCCGGTGCCGTGCAGGATGAGCGGCGTGCCCGGCTGAGGAGGATCCGGGGAGACCTCCAAACTGGTAACCTTGACCGCAAAGTCATCATCACCTGGTCCGATCAGCACAACCGGTCTCAAATCTGCCCAGACGGAAGACGTACCACAATCCTGCCAGGACCAAGTTGCCGGGACGGAGGCCTCCTCCGGCTGCTGGTTCATGATGAGCTGCAGGGGGCTCCAAGCCACAGCCGCCGCGGCCGCGGAGAGCGCAAGCAGGTACCTTGCGAGCATCGTTCAACCCCGTCGATGTGCAGAGCGCGCAACGGAGAGTGCAAGAGATTGAGGATAGGGGGTCGCACCCGACCTCGTCCTCCACAGCGCCTATCCCTATCAGCTTGCCGTCGCCTCCGGCCGGAGAAGCCCGCGCCACTGATTGCTTCCGTCTTTCCATCTACGTCCTTCCCACCCTCCTCACCGTCTGCTCGAGTCCTCCTCACCGTCGCTGTCGCCGTCATAAAACAATGGCATTCCGCCTCGCTGCCCGTGCGCTCCCCCGCCGCACCTCGCCCGCTGTCTCCCTCGCTCGCCGTGGGTACGCAGAGGGAGGGCCGAGCAACAAGATCAAGCTGTCGCTCGTGCTACCTCATCAGGTGCGTGCTGCATCCCGCGTTCTCCCGCTATGCCGTTGACCTTGGCTCGGTGTGCTCGCAGACGATCTTCTCCTCGACCGAAGTCACGCAGGTTAACCTCCCCGCCGTGTCCGGTGACATGGGTGTGCTCGCCAACCACGTGCCCACAATCGAGCCCCTCCGCCCGGGCATCCTCGATGTCATCGAGGCTCCTGGCTCCAGCAAGAAGTGGTTCGGTACGTCCCTTCATCGCAATGTTCATGGTGAGGAGCGATGCTTAAATGCTGCGTCTGCAGTGAGTTCTGGGTTCGCGACTGTCCATCCCGACAATACGATGACAATCAACATCATCGAGGGTGCCCCACTGGAGGACTTCTCAGCCGAGGTGAGTGCATGCTATCCAACTTGTTGCACGTGAATCTCGTTGCGCTCTCCTACCTGACGAGATCATCGTGCTTTCCTCTCTGCTTCTACCTCTGATATAAGACCTCGTGCTGACCCCGTCGGCAGGCCGTCCGCTCCAACCTCGCCGAGGCGCAGCGCGTCGCATCCGGCACCGGCAGTGAGGAGGAGAAGGCCGAGGCGAGGATAGAAGTCGAGGTCTACGAGTCGCTCCAGGCTTCCCTCCGGTAGGCGTCATTGGGCGTGTAGAGCCGAAAGCGCGAACAAACGGGCGCAGGTGGAAAAGACCTCTGCTCGTCCGAAAAGGGAGCGGAATGCAAATGCATATACATAATCTATTCCCCTCTGAGGTCGGGTCGCCCGAAAGCTTCCCTCTGACCTAACACGACCTTGAGAGACTAGTTCCCCTGTGAAGGATGGCTTGATGTAAGAGTTGTGGAACAGACTTTCAGTAGTCATTCGCCCAAAACGGAAAACGATTGTTGATTGTCGACTTGCACCCTGACTTCCTCTTTCACTCACCCCTGAGCCTCTTCCAGCTCCCTCGTCGGGATGCCATCTCGACTGTGGCCGGCCCGGGTGCCACGCCCCCCTCATCCTTTCAGAACCAGCTCGAGAGCAGTCCATAATGGCCGACTGTCTCGGCGCGCACTCCATTCCGCCAGCTCGCTATCCGCCTCCCAGACAGCAGAGCAGCGTGTCCCAGCTTCCAGCGGGCCGAGCGAAGGGACATCCTCCGCGTCCAAACCGAGCAGCGTTATCCTCCCCCCGTCGCTGGCTGTCAAGAACGTCCTACGGGATGCCGCGTCCGTGCTGCGCCGCCTGTCTCCGGACGGCGTGGGGGAGGGCGTGGTGCCCTGGGCAAAGTTTGCGGAAAGCGCGGCGGAGGACTTGGGCGCGAAGAGGAATGCCAGGATCGCTAGTGAGTCTTTCTGTCCTATTGCAGTGTATAGTGTGAATTGACGTGTCTGCAGTCGTTGGTGATAGGCTAGCGGGCACGAGAGAACTGGTCACCGCCTTGCTGGATGATCCGCTCAGCCCCAGTCACAGGCGGAAAGCCATCTGGGCACGATGGGACGGGCTGGAGGGCGAGGAGGTCGTCCGAATCCGGTAAGCTTAAACACAGAGGTTTATTGATGTGACATGCTAATTGTCGTGATTAGGCACGGAAGTGTTGTAAATTCAGAAGGAGGGCGGCTGACATTGTCAGCACCTTGGCTCGACAAGGACGGAGCGGAGCTGTTCGAGGTCGTCTGTAGGTGCCTACCCTTCACTACATCTTATGGGCCTTAATCTGTAGCTACAGCATCTGACTTGACGAAGCATATCCCTCTCCTTGTCACCATGGACTCGATCTTGCTTGTAACAGACTCAACCCGGCTGCTGGGCCCACTCTCCCAAATCCTTCCCCATCTCCCCGTATCGCCTCTCGCACCAACCTCTCTCCAGCTCGTCATCAACCGCTTGGCGAATCACAGCTTCTCCTACACTCCGTCAGAAGAAGACGCACGCGTGGCAGCCGCGCTCGAGGCGTATTACCGGGGTGCGCCACATCCAGCGGTGACGACTGTTTCGAGCTCTCTGGCGCTCGAGGCGCTCGAAGCGTTCCAAAGCTCTTCCACGCCTAACACGGACTCTGTGCGCATATTCCAAGCAAAGTACGTGGGATCGAGGATCGCCCAGCTGCAAACAGCGCTCTCTCGACCCCTGCCGGACGACTTTCAGGTGAATACCGCTGCTGGTGTCGCATCAGCCGCTGTTGGAGCCGCGAGCTTCGGTGTGGTGGAGGCGGAACAGGAAGTCGAGGACGCAAGGCGGAAAGCGATGTGGTTACAAGCCGAGGCGGAGCGGGAGTTGGGAAAGTGGACAGAGGTGAAGAGCCTTGAGGAGCAGGCAGAGAAGGCGGAGGGAGTCGTGCAAGGGGCTCTGGCGAGATTCGCCTTCTGGACGCTGCCTTGGAAGGTGGATGATTTAGGGGCGGAGGTTAGAGAGACGATCGAGAGGACGTATGGCAGGGAGTTGGAGCGAAAGGTATGTCCGTAACCTCTCTTGACGAGCACAGCTGATTGCAGTCGGTAGCTCTGCCATGATGCAGGCCGTCTGAAAGAGATCCAAACTCAGTTCGGTACCACCGCAAGTCAGACGCTCGATTCCTTTGCTCGTCCAACTGATCTGGGCCCATCACCCTTCTACTCCCCATTATTAATCAACAGAATCGCTCAGTTAACATCCCTCACAACCCTCCTGCCAACATCACTACTATATCCGATCTTCCATCGTCGACAGCAGCTCATCCAGCAGGGTGGGCCAGTGGATCATCTTCACCTCCGGGCGCAGAAGCTCGTTCTGGCCGGATGGGCATCTTTCATTGGGTCTCCTGTAGCTGGCCTCGCAGGTTGGATGATGCAGGATGTTCAGACTAGCACGGCGGTTGCTGGTGTTGCCTTTCTGTGGGCAGGGACGGCTTGGTGGTGCCAGGGACAATGGAGAAAGCAGCTGAGGCGGTTCTGGAAGGATTGGGAGAGAGTCGAGAAGGGCCTCGATGTTGATCTGAAGGTCAGACTGTTTGCAGGTACAAAGAATGCTTTTGCTGATTAGTTGTTCCTCAACTGCAGAATGAAGTACAGGATGTGGTAAAAGGTAAGGTGCTTGCCAAGCCACTGGCTGCGGCGGATGGTATACAAGAGTTGGTATCACGACGAGAGCATGTTCTTGGGCCCCTCAAACAGGACCTACGAAATGCACAGAAGAAGTTGGATGAGGTTGTCAGTCGGTAGCATGAGTAGACGTGCGTACCAGACGATTGGTTATGTAGTACAAGTCATATCAATATCGTAATCGTAATAGCCATTCAGGAGTTGCCATCCCTGCTTCGCCGTCAGATCCAGGCGGAAGGCAGGGACCACGTTACGCACCTTCGTTGCCTGCTGTTCTGAACTCGGATGAATAACCAGTTAACGGCATCTCGGACTCCGGTCCTAAGCATACAATCAGTGGCGCGCAGCCGGTAGATAAAGTAAAAGCTGACCCCTCTATTGCTGAAATGCCTTGAACGTTCAAACTCGCCATCCGTTCCGCGGTGGGCACCTCTGACGTCGGGCTCATCGGCCCCAAAGCAGCAGCGTGTTCTCGCTGTCGCCGTTGGAACCATTCTTCGTAGTGATTGCGGATCTCCTCAACAGTCATACTTCCTGGGACGTCTTGCTTGTTGGCGAGCAGGAGCAAGGGGACGTCGAGGATTTGGGGTGCGGACAGCACGTTCTCTGCAGGATTGTTTAGTTTCCAAGAAACCTCGAGCCCAAGATAACACACCGAACACCTCCCACCCCTCCTCGAGCCTTTCTCTATCTGCTGCATCGACAACATACGCGACTGCATGGCAGTCATCGTAATATCGCGGCCAGATGAGCCTGATATCCCTCTGCCCTCCCAGGTCCCAGAACTGCAAAATCGTGCTCGGAAGAGTGATCTTGCCCATATTCTGCCCTACCGTTGGGGCGATCTTGTCCGGTGGCAACCCGGGCGTGGGGTTGTAGAGTGTCTTGATCTTCTCTAGCAACGTCTGCTGCAAAGTTAGTGGCAGCCGCTTGACATGACGCGCGGCCCGTACTGTTTTCCCCGCGTTGTCGAGCCCGAGGATGAGGACATTGTATTCATCCTTGCGCGTTAGCTGCTGATACAGTCCTGATAGCAAGTGATACATGATCAAAGTAGATAGCCAATAAAGAAAACGTAGGTTGTGGTCGAGAGTAGCTTATTGAGGATCTTATTGCCGGAATGACCGGGCTCAGCAGTTGACGTTGTGTCCCTATATCACCGACTGGCGTCCTATTGCCGATGGGTATTTTATTGCCGATAGCGGTGCTATTGCCGATGGGTGCTATGGCCGATAGTGGGGTTATTGCCGATGAGGAGATTCTTTAGGAGTTATTGCCGATGAAGGGTTATTGCCGATGAAGGGTTATTGCCGATGGAGTGGCGTAGCCGATGGGGGGTTTTATTTCCGATGGCGACCCTATTTCCGATGATGTTATAGCCGATATGAGGTTTGGGAGGTTGGTGCGGATGGACGCGTTATTCCCGATGACGCGGTATGGCCGACCGCGCTGTTATCCCCGATGGGGCCTCCACTCCCCACGAGTGTTATTGCCGATAAAACGCTATTGCCGATCTACTTGTTATTGGCGAGCTCAGCCATGGGAGTTATTGCCGATAAGGGGTTATTGCCGATAGGGGTTATTGCCGATTAATTTGGGTGGCACTGCAAGCCGTCAGCGCTTCTTCAGCCATCACTGGCACTGGCAGGCTAGTCCTCGTTCAGCATACGCGCTTGACACGCCGTGCATCTTACTTGCTACGATGTCTGCCCTACGCAAACCCAACCTGGCTATGTTCAACGACTCGGACGATGAAGAGCCTGTCAACACTCCTCAGGTTTTCATCGACCGTCTGCATCTCCGTACTCGTGCACTTACCTAGCCTTCATGACAGTCCAAGCCGAAGGTCAATGACGCAAAAATACAACATTTCACCAGCGGCAGTGTACGCAAGTCGCGAAAGGACAAGGAACGTGAAGCAGCAGAAGCGAAAGCGAGGGAGGAAGAAGAGCGGGCAAAGGCGGCATATGCAGAGTTTCTGGACGACTTTGCTACCGGGCCATCGGAGAAGCGAGAAGGAAAGAGTTTTGTGAGGGCAGGAGAGTCCAGCGCTGGACCGCCAGCAACTAGGAGTCACGGGGAGTTCAAGGCAAAAATGATGTGGGAGGAAGATAAACCTGATGATGTACGTGTCGACTTCTGCAAATGACTATTTGCTCATAACCGGCGAAGTCTGGACCTGCTCTGGGCAGTGCGCGACTCCACACCAAGGGCAGGCGTGCTATGGACTCTTTCTTGGAGGAGATTAAAAGGTATGAATGTGCTCTTACTTGTTTCCAGCATTTGCGGATGTTTGTGAACAGGGATCAACAAATCCGGGAGGAACGCTTGAAGCGCACCAGCCAAAGTAGGTCGACTCTATTATTCAATCGTATGTGTCTGAACCCGCACTTCAGCGCAAGGGAGCTCCGTCACTGCGCTGGCAGGTATGTGAAGACTTCTTCCGTGTGCCGTTTATCCTTACATGAGATGCAGCCTTCGAGACTCAGAGAGGTTCTCGCGATGTCGGAGATCCAGAGGTCGGCTGCCGTTGTTCTGACAGGAATACAGCATGCTCATATTGTCTTTTCCACAGACAACTAATGTCTTCGTCGCAAGCCTACCAGCCGGTGTGACTGAGCAGTCGCTTGGCACGTACTTCGCAAAATGTGGTCCTGTTGGCTCCGTATGTGAGCCTCCTGTATCAATTGAGTCGTTTTGACCCCGTTCAGGTTAAAATCATGTGGCCACGTCATGAGGATGGTCCATCCTTACTTGGAGGACCGCCCACTGGGCCGCGCCGTCAAACCGGTCTGAGCGGCTTCGTGTGCTTTATGAAACGTCGCGACGCGGAAGCCGCGGTCACGGAGCTCGACGGACAGGAATGGAATGGAGCGACGCTGAGGGTTGGGTGGAGCAAAGCTGTCTCCGTGCCTCAGAGGGCGATGTTTGGTGGGTTTGATTGGTGTTACGTTGAACCTCCTTGACAATTGAGCGCGACAGATCTCGGACCTGGATTGGGTGCCAAACGCGGCCGCTCCCGCTCTCCTGAGAGACACAAATTGCGTCATTCTCGATCAAGAAGCCGCTCGCCACGTCGTGAAACTGTCGGTCGAGACAGGGATAGGGAACGTTCCCCTGAATCACGCAAACGAAGATACTCGGAATCTCGTTCTCGGTCTCGTTCACCTGTTCGAAGGAAGTACCGTGATGATTCCAGGACTCCGGAGAGGTCGAGGTCTCGAGAGGCAAGAAGGAGACGCAGCCGCTCGCCCGATGAACGTGGAAGAGACAAGACGCCGGATCTCGTGCCGTTCGATGAAGATGTACGCGTATCGATGTGTTGCTGCGACAATGACTGACTGGGTATAGGGCGCTAATTCAATCTACTCCACCGATTCGGGTGAAGAGTCTGAGCGGGAGAATCACAGGAAAGGCACTCTTGCAAAGCTAGCTCTGGGCCGGTTCGAGTCTATGCTTCGAGGAACTACTGGCAAGAGAGGCGAGATTGCGCGCCTAATGGGGTTCGCACTCGATCACGCAGACGCCGCTACTGAGGTATGTCGAAGGCTACGTGAGCAGGAGAAATGACGAAAGCGGGTATTTCATAGGTCGCAAGTATCATTCTACGGTCTTTGCAAGTCGATTCTACACCAGTGCCGAGAAAAGTTGCCCGGCTCCATTTAGTCTGCGATATACTACACAACTCAGCAGCGTCGGTACCTAATGCATGGAAATTCCGCCAAGAATTCGAAAGTGGACTAGGCCAGGTTTTCGACCATCTGTCGACCATTTATGACTCTTTCCCTGGACGAATTACTGCGGAGACGTTCAAGAAGCAAATCACGAATGTTTTGGACGTCTGGGAGGACTGGATCGTTTTCCCGCCTGACAAAACACAAGAATATCGACGACGTCTGGATGGGAACGCGACGCAAGAACCCGCCGCAGAAGAAGAAGAGGAAGTTGAGGAAGAGAAGATCGAAGAAGCTCCGCAGAAACCCCGGTTCAAGGCTAGCGTCTTCAGACCAGCGGCGGAGACTGCGGAGGATGTCAATGGGGCACCTATCGAGGAGCTGGATGGTGCACCTCTGGACGATGTCGACGGCGCTCCGATTGATGACGTCGACGGCGCTCCGATGGAAGATGTCGATGGTGCTTCCTTGGAGGATGGCGACGGTGCTCCCATAGAAGATCTTGTCGATGGGGCTCCTATACAGGATGTCGATGGGGCGCCCTTTGATGGGGACGTCGATGGCGCACCTATCGAAGAGGACGTCGACGGAGCCCCGTTTGAGGACATTGATGGAGCGCCTATCAATGATGAAGACGTGGACGAAGCCCTGCTGGAGGCGGACGCCGCGATTTCTGCTGTCGCGGCGGCCGCTGTCTCCTTGGCCGCTGTTCCTGTGACTGCCGCTGTTGAAGAAGACGAGGAGGAGGATATGGCGATCGAGGACGACTGAGTGTACCGCGCTGTACCTCATCACTTGCATTCGTGTTGATGTTACCACACACTTCGCTGTCTCTTCTTGCTGGGTATTTTGACCACTTAGCTCGGTAGTAATACAGTAGACCATCTGCCAATACTGTATAACCAGAAAGGGTCCCTGGCTACCCTGTCTCTGATGCGTTTCCCCGGCTGCGGGTAGGGGCCAGCGCAAGAGCCTACTTGCCTCCGTTCCCCCAGTCCACGTTGTGACCAGAACTGGTCCCATTTCGCTCGGGCGCATCTCCCATTCCAGACCTTTCCTCTCCCACTCTCCCCTACCAAATCCCCCTCTGTTGGCGTCCTTCCCCGACGGCATTTGACTTGTCATAAAGTTATAATCACCCAATTACCTCACAATGGCATCCGCTAACGGCATCTCCGCGGCTGACCTGGCGCGCATGCACGGTGCTGCTCCTGCGACCGTCGGCGGACAAGCTGTGGAAGACATCATCGCCGATCCTTTCCCGTCCCTGGGTGGGGCCGAACCAGTTCCCGTCGTCCAGCCGTCCACCTCACGCCCTGCTCGGTCAAGCGCCCTCGACACTGCGTCTGAGGATGCCTTCCCCAGCCTGGCAGCTCCCCCTCCTCGCCAGCCTGACAAGGCCCCGACGAAGAGCAAGTGGAGTGCTGGTTCGGCGGCAGTCAAGGGCAAGGGCAAAGCCCCGGCTGGTCCTGCCAAGGCCAATGGCACACCGTCTCCCGGCCCCGCCGTTGCGAAGCAAGCATTTCACACGGATACCCTGGTCATCGAAGCCCCCGTCCTGCAGCCCAAGCAGTCTGTCGGAGATGTGTGCCGAATCATCATGAAGAAGCACGGTGTCACCATCGATCCTAGCTCTCAGATGAAGGCGGGCCAGAAGGAGACGACCTTCTTGATTAAGGCATCGAATGTCAAGCTGGTTGAGGACGCTCGCAAGAGCTTGGTCTCGATGCTTTCGCCTGTCGTGCGCTCCTCTAACTTGATTTGATTCCGCATATATGCTGATGTTGCCCCGGCCAGATTACTTTGACGATCGAGGCGCCGGTGTCTACAATTGGTCGTATAGTTGGTCCTAAAGGTGAGTATCCTTACCTCGCCTTCGAAGTTGTCCTCTGAACTGTGTGCAGGTGCTTCGCTGAAGGCACTCCGCGACGAATACGGCGTTCGTATCGACATCCCAAGGCGCGAGACGTTGCACACAAACGGCGATTCCGCAACGCCCGTCAATGGCGATGAAGATGAGGTTGAGGAGCAAACCATGACGGTCACCATCAATGGACCTGCTCCGGGTGCTCGTCAAGCATACAGTCAGATCCACGCCATCGTCGCTGAGAAGACGAGCAGAACGTCCACCAAGGTGTCCGTGCCTCACCAGTTCTGGCCTTTCCTGTCTGCGAAGAAGGATGAGGTGGAATCTGGCCAGGATGTCAAAGTCAACGTGCCTAAGGGTTACCATCCTGCGGAAGACGATGACGATTCAACGGCCGCGGAGAGGACCCACGCTGCGCACAGCGCACCCGTGGTTGTTTCTGGCGAACGAAACGCTGTTGCCCAGGTGGCGGAGCGCATCAAGGCAATGGTCACCGATCTCGAGAACAACACCAAAGAACTCGCTTACAAGTTCCCCAAGCGTCAGCACCGCTTCCTCGTGGGCGAGGCTGCCCGGAAGATCATGGAGGAAACCGGGTGCAGTGTTGAGCTACCTGCCTTCGATGATCCCAGCGAGGAAGTAGTGATCCGCGGGCCGGAAGATCAGCTCCCCACCGCTCTGGGCGTCGTGATGAAGCAAGCCAACACCGCGACTGTTTTGCAGGTTGATCTCTCCAAGGCCTACCCCTCGCCTTCAACCCACGCGAATCAGCTGCTTATGTTCCTGACTCGCTCTGGCAGGCTTCGTAAGCTCGGCGAGACTCACCCTGGTGTCAAGTTCTATGCTCCAAGGCCGGTCATCGTTGAATCTACTGGTAGCCCCATAGTGATTGACATTGTCGGCGACAACAAGGCGGCGGTCCAGAAAGGGCGAGACGATTTGGACGCCATCGCCAAGGCACTTACCCCTGCATGCTTCGACAGCATGGAGATCGATCCTCTGACTCACCGCTTCCTGATTGGCAAGAAGGGCCAAAAGCTAAAGGCCTTCCAGGATGCTCATGGTGTCGACGTTCTGTTCCCGCATGAAGGCGCAGAGTCCTCCACTGTTCTGCTTGTGCACACTCGTCCTCTCGATGGCGACAAAAAGGCAAACGATGCTGAGATTCGAAAGCGTCTGGCAGAGGTCAAGGAGGAGATGGGGACGATGGAGAAAGAGGCCGCTGACATGAAGACGGAGACCCTGAAGGTCGAAAAGAAGTGGCACCGCTTTATCATTGGTCAGGGTGGTACCACGCTCAACGGGTATGTTGACTCATTCCAAGTCATACGGAGACATTTGTAATCCTGATGCAGCATCATCGGCGAGGACAAGTCCATTATCATCAAGCTAAGCTCGAATGGCAAGCCTGGCGTTCCTGTCAAGGACGCCGTAGATGAGGACACTATCTTGATTCGCGGACCCAAGGACCTGGTCGACCGTGCTATCAAGGAGATCCAGCAGATCGTCGAGGATGCTAAGAACGATGATATCGTGAATGGCTTCGTATGTATTGGCTTCACATTCTGCAGCACACTTTCTCACGGTAACCCAGACCGAGGAGTTCAGCGTCAACAGGGACTTCGTCGCTCGCATCGTCGGAACTGGAGGCTCTGGCATCAGGAAGATTCGGGACGAGCTTGGCGTACGGATCGACATCGATGACCAAGAGCAGCCTGGGGATGACACCAAGGGCAAGAAGAAGAAGGCGCCCACCACGGCTAACATCAAGATTGTTGGTAGGAAGGAGAATGTCCTCAAAGCCAAAGAGCGCATTTCGGAACAAGTCGATCGGATGGCCGATGAGATGACGGAGATCCTCAAGATACCCGCGCAGTACCATCCTTCCTTGATTGGACAGCATGGGAAGTACGCCATTCGGTTGGAAGAGAAGTACGGTGTCAAGATCACCTTCCCCAAAGAAAGAGAGGACAGCGATAACGAGGGTCGGCGCAGGGATCCACCTGTTGGAAAGGATGAGGTCCTCCTTCGTGGGGGTAAGAAGGGTGTAGCTGGTGCCAAGGCGGAGCTTCTTGAGGTTAGTGTACCATATTCCTTTTGTTCTACTGGATCCCTGATTGTCTTCAGACCGTTGAGTTCGAGAAAGAGACCAACAATGTGGTTAAGTTCACTGTGCCGCAAGCCGCCATTTCTCGCATTGTTGGCAAGGGTGGTCAGCAGATCAACGAAATCAAGGACCAGACCAACACTCAAATTGACATTGACCGCGAGACCAAGGGCGCGATCACGGGAATTACTGTGAAGGGTGGCAAGAAGGAGGCGGAGGCAGCAAAGAAGGCCATCTTAGCCATCGCTGCCGAGGTGGACGACGAAGTTACCATCAACGTTGCGATCGAGCAAAAGTACCACCGCGCTCTTATTGGGGCAGGGGGCCATGGCCTCCGCGAACTTGTCACACGGTGCGGCGGTCCTACCGACCCCAGGGCGCAAGCAAGCCTTGTTCACTTCCCCAGACAAGGCGAGTCGCAGGATGAGGTCCGCATACGCGGCAAAAGTGCTCTTGCCAACAAGATCAAGGCCGAGCTTGAGAAGGTCGCCGATGGTCTTCGTGACCGAGTCGTCCTCGCTGTCAGTGTCCCAGTGGCTCTGCATAGTGCTCTGATTGGTCGCGGTGGCAAGCGATTGCAGGAGCTGCAGGAAACCACGGGTGCTCAGATTCAATTCCCTGGTTCCAGGTCGTATGGCGCTGTGGGCGAAGCGGAGAACGCTGAGGAGGTCAAGGAGTCCGAACCACAGGATGTGGTCAAAGTTTATGGCTCTCGCGCCGCATGCGAGAAGGCCATCGCGGAGCTCAAGAAAGGAGCAGAGACGTTTGCCGCCGCTCCTGTATGTCTTAGTATGTCACTCCCTTCAGGCTTACTAAATTTTTCCCAGGCGCATAATCGGACGCAGCGTGCACCACAGGAGCACGCTACATCCATAAAAGCAGTGCCGTTGAAGTACCATCACGTCATTTCCCAGGGTGGTGCCTTCTTCCGCAATCTACGGAGCTACGGCGTAACTGTCGACCACTCTACCGTGCCCGAAAAGCCTGAGATCAAGGCACCGATTGCGAGCTCCGAAACTGAAGCGCGGATCGACCAGCCCATGGCCTCTCTGACTGAAGGTGCTCAGTGGGATGTTGTCCCCAACTACGAAAACATGCCGGAAGGTGATGCGGAGTGGACCATCAAGGCCAAGAGCAAGGAGGGTCTCGAGCGTGCCGAGAAAGAGCTTGAGGCAGCTATCAATCATGCCGCTACCTATACGCATGTTGGGTTCCTCAGTCTGCCGGATCGCTCCATGTTCCCGCGGATCGTCGGGTCAAAGGGGTCCACCATCACCAGGCTCCGTGAGGAAACCGGCGCCAACATCGATGTTGGTCGTGACAACAACACCATCATGATCACAGGTACGATTCTCGTCGATGATATAGAGCGCAAATACTGACCGTCTTGTCAGGCTCTGAGAGTTCCATCACTAAGGCAAAAGAGGCGATTGAGAAGATCCTGGAAGGTGGTCGCGGACGAGAGTACTGATCGCGGCCGTTGTTCCGATTTCTCAGCCTCCTTTTATCTATAGGTTTTTCTTTATCATCTGGACCTGCATCCATGCACGCTATATCCATCCACTCACTGTTCTCTCTCCCTGGCTGCGCTTGATTGCGGAGGCGGGGAGCCGGAGATTTTGACCATTATTCTCATCATTATGCATCCTTTAAAATGCAGGCCTTCCTTGGATATCACATGTAGCATTGTGCAATCAAAGGTTAACGTAATCTGCAATTCAGTATTATGCAATGAAGTTATGGGAGTCAAGGTTATGCCAAGTCGGAGTTATAGCTATACCGCGTCGGAATTATGACGTGTCGGAGTTATGGTGTGTCGGAGTTATCGAGGGTGAGACAAGGTTGACCGCCATGGGACAGAAAGTGTATGTAACCAAAAGTAAAACCCAACAAGAAAGAAAATCAATCATATGCGATGATTGCCTTGCAAAGCGGAAGCTGCCATTTGCAGCTGTGCAATACGATTGCCTTGCAAAGCAGCAACGGCCGCCTGCAGCTCCGCAATCTGCGCCTCGTGTACGGCACTCTTCAAGGCTAGGCTCTGGGCGTCCGGCATATCTGCGTCTTGCTGTACAGAGTCGAGTTCAGCGAGGCGTTGCTGGTAGGTTTCGATCTCGGCCTTGAGCTCGTCTATCTTCCTCTCGCGAAAGAGTATGGTCTTATCAGCAGCTTTCAGCAATCGGTCCTGTCGCTTGAGATGCTCCGCTAGACCCCCAAGCGCGTTCGCATAGGCCGATTGTACTTCAGCAGGTAGCGAAAAAAGGAGATTCAGCTGGTCGCTCGTAGCAGGTGTGATATAGCTTGGCGTCGGTGGTGGAGCTTTCGAACGCGTCGAGATGTTGACGGGTGTCATCGGGTCGTCCACCAGGCCCCTTGCAGGCGTGCGGGGCGTGTGCGGTCCCTCCATCGGTTGATCAAGAGCCCTGTCTGGGGTCGACATGCGGCCCGCGGGCCAATTGAGCTGCTGGGGCGGGACGAGCGGCGATCCCTGCGTGGAGAAGAACTCGTCCTCGTCGTCTTCTGCTGGCCAGGCGCCCGGCGTGTGAGATGGGTTCCTGGGGAAGCGATCGGGGGTGCGAGGAGGAGTGACGTTGTTGGTAGCGAGGCGGCGGGTGTTTGGGAAACCAATTATATGCGTGTTCATGTCTGGTGTGTTGGGAATAGGTCGGGCTGGATGTGCTTTACCGATCACTTGGTCGGCCCACACTGGAGAACTCTTTAGCAACTGGGAAATGAAAATTGTTAGACGGTCTTACTGAAGAATTTACACTGATTGTCTCTATTATTTCTGCAGGTGTAGAACCATCTGTAGACGGCATCCTCTGGTCAAAACACAGACCGACGTCGAACATCTCATTCTTACCTGCCCCTGTTCCGTTCTGTGTTTGCCTGAAAGAGATTAGATAGCTCGGGGTTGAGGCACCAGCAGTAAGGCCTGTGGTCGTCCACCGGAACGGGCCAGACAACCTCCACCTCTTTGGGCTCCAGCTTGACTAGGGGCGAGGTAGGAGTCATAGCCATGCGCAAGCTCCATTGTCTGCTGCGGCAGCAAATGTGAGCGGCCGGATGCGCGCGTGATTGTCTGGAGAAGACGGGAAGATGGTAGAAGCTTCTCCATCAGGGGAGTTGATCAGCGCCGTCGCGTGGCGGGATTCTAGCCCGATGGTTGTCAGGACTGCATGCTACCGCTAAAGTAGGTCATGTTTTTCTTTCGTTTGATGCTCTGCTAACGTTTGACGATGAATGATGGATGTATTCGACCAGTTAGGAAGCTCTAAAGAACGAAGACGAAATCAATGCTGGACTTCGCCTGCACGTGAAGTTCACGCAATCCTACAGAATACGGGGCCCCAGCTAGGAAGTCTACCCGCATGCAACTCGGAGGCGGGATCCCTATCGTCGGCTACAAGAAGTGCCACTTACGACATGAAGCGACCGAGGAAGTCGGACACGATTCGGTCTACGCGTAAGCTGGAGCTCTGGATGTATATTCTTGGCAAGTAGGGTCAAAATACGCCTTACATTCCTCCAAACAAACTGCCCTTCGCTGGCTCTTTGGACCACACTTGGCGTACATGACCGGGTGAATGAATTGGACGCGTTGGAATGGTGACCAATCCCGTGTGGGTCGTCGCGACGCGTCGTAACGGGCAGAGGGAGGGAAAGGGTGCACTCGGGCGAGACATGTTACATTACGCGATTATCGGGCTACCCTTTCATTTAGGCTGCGCAGCCCACACCCCAAAGTGCGGATTGACGCATCGCATCGTCATGGAAGCCGTGCCGATGTGTATTTACAACTAGCAAGGATTATTGGGGACCAAAGTTGTGGTTTGGCGAGACAAGGGCTCCACCGCCTTGTGGCTCTGCGGGCCTCTCCGCCCTTCTTTCCGAATTAGAATTTTTCAGCCGTTCACTGCACCAGGCACATATCACGCGCTTTCCCTCCCATCTATCCCCTCGCCGCTGCTGTCTCTCTCATAAACTCCATCACGTATCTCTTGTGTTGACTGCAAGACTGTCTTTTCCCACCCCACCTCGCCGACGGCCACTTTGTTCCTCATTACGGGAGCGCGAGCCCATCCCCACGCGAACCTCGACCCTGAGTGAGACAGCTACGTCAAACCGCAGACCAATTCCATATCACCACGAGGCCAGCAGCCCTGCCGCACACACATTAAATGCCTTCTGGCCGTCCACCATATTCGACCAACGACTCGTTCGCGCTCTCCACCTACAACCGCGCCGACGGCGACGATACCACAACCCTGCATTCTGAGATACCAGGCAACAGCTCCCGCACAAATCTCGTAGGTCCGCCCTATATGGCTTACAACAGTGGGCCTACAAGCGACGATGAGCACAACGTGCAGACGCCGAGGGCAACAAAGACCACCTTCAAGCAGAGCACTGAGAAGCGGCCGGGGCATTCGAGCAGACATGGCAGCTGGGAGATGTTGGGAGGGCACCAGTTCAATGAAGGTGAGCTTCCGCGCTGGCCGCGATAAGTGCTGTTTGCTTATGGTATCTGGTTAGGATTCGAGTTTAATACGAGCACTGCTAAGGAGGAGCATCTGAGGTTCGCAGACGGTGACTTTGCAGTGACGCCAGCGTCAAAGTTCTATGCCTGGCTGCTCAACGTCTCTATCGTCTCGCGATGGATCCTATACATCGTCCCTGTCCTCGGTCTGCTCTGGATCCCCGGTATCATTGGCCTGACCGCAGCCCCCAACGCGCGCCTCGCGACCGTCCCTCTTCTATACTGGTCCATCTGGTTCACCGTCGTCTGGGGCGGCTGGTGGGCCGCCTTTGCCGCCGCCAAGATCCTCCCCAGCATCCTGCGCGCGACGGTTGGCATAGTGCTCCTCAGCGCCCGCAAGTACATCGACTTCCTGAAGGTTACCCAGCGGTACATCGCCTTCTTCGGCTGGTCGCTCTCTGTCTGGATCGCGTTCACGCGCATGCTCGAGTCGTTCGCAGACAACAAGAATCCGCTCGACTCGGCCCTCACGACCATCGCAGCCATCTGCGAGGCACTCTTCATCTCCGCAACCATCCTGGCCGTCGAGAAGCTGCTCATCCAGTATATCGCGCTTTCCTTTCACCAGACCTCGTACGCCGACCGTCTGGCGGAGCAGAAGATGAATGTCAAGTTCCTCGTCGCACTGTATCGCAACTCATCGAACATCCCTGGTCGGCTGGACACCATGAACGACGACCAATCCACCTTTGGCGCTCGCATGAACCCGAAGAAGGTCCTCAAGGACATCCTGCACGGCATGCGCAATGTCGCAGAGACATCCGCCACTGCCCTTGGCAACATCGCAACAGAAATCGCTGGTTCTTCCGTTCTGCAGCCCAATTCCCCCGAAGGCCGTGTTCAGGTCGCATTGACGAGCGCGAACAAGTCGCGCCTCCTCGCGAGGAGGCTGTACTACTCCTTCCGCTCCGAGGGGTCCAAGGCGGTCACGATGAACGACATTGCACGCTTCTTCCCAGACTACCAGACTGCCCAGCTCGCATTTGCCATGTTCGACAAAGACGGGAACGGCGACGTGTCTAGGGACGAGATGGAGATGGCTTGCATGGAGGTGCACCGGGAGCGCCTGAGCTTGGCAGCTAGCATGAAGAACCTGGACAGCGCTGTTGGGCGGCTGGATGCCATTCTGGTGTACATCTGGTTCCTGGTCGCGATCCTCATCCTCATCGCCTGCCTGGACGTCGGGCTCTACACCACCCTCTCCGCGTTCGGCGGCTCTCTTCTCGCCTTGTCCTGGCTCTTCGGTGGTACCGCCACTGAGATTCTCGCTTCCATCATTTTCCTGTTCATCAAGCATCCGTATGACTGCGGCGACCGCGTTGACATCGACACTTATCAGTTTACCGTCAAGGAGATTCAGCTTCTGAGCACGATCTTCATGACCACGGCTGGGAAGAGCGTTCAGTGCTCGCACGCCGTGCTCAACACCAAGTATATCGAGAACGTCCGTCGCAGCGGGCAGATGGCCGAGACGTTCACCTTCGACGTCGACTTTGGCACGACCTTCGAGCAGCTCGAGAGGCTCCGCGCCAAGATGCTGTCATTCGTCACCTCCGAGAGGCGCGACTATCTCCCGCAGTTCGACGTCGTCGTCCAGGACATCCCCGCGCAGGGAAAGATGACCCTGACGGTGCAGATCAAGTACAAGAGCAACTGGCAGCAGGTCGCCCTGCACGCACAGCGCCACAACAAGTGGGTGTGCGCGCTCAAGGAGTCCATGCGCGACTGCAAAATCTTCGGCCCTGCTGGTGCGGGCAACCCTGCTCCCGCGCCTGCTCCGCCCAACCACGTCACCCTCGTACCGTGGGATGAGGTCAAGGCGGAAGCCGCGGCGCCCAAGCCTCCGTCACCCGCTCCTGCCTACCGCGAACCGCTCATCCCTCGCGGGGACTGGAACCTGAGCGACAGGAATGCCGTGCTGCGGGATGACGAACGGGACGTGTTCGGTGTCTCGGACGAGCTGGCGAACAACACCATGCGCGCGCGCACGCCCGGCTCGACCAGGCCCAACACGCGCAGCAACACACCTGACCTGGGGTCATCCGGCGCGTCTTACTCGCGCTCGACAGCGGTGCCGCCTGTGCCTGCCATACCTGTTGGCACGTCACGACGCATGGCAAGTGCGGACGGGGAGGAGTTCGAGATGCAGGGCGGTCCGACGACTGTTCGCACTGCGAGCGCGCCGCAGCTCTGAATATGACCGATAGATGATATATAGGGAGGGGCGGCTGGGCACGCAACCCTCATTGATTGAAGACACTTTTCTTGGCATAATCCCATCTCACTGCACGAAGGACTCTCACCATCAGAAATGTAGATTGAACGCCGTGTAGCCTAGTACGAGCGTGGAGCGCCTTCTCTTGTGAAATATACTTTCTTTTTTACTAGATTCAACCTGGTCGCACCACGAAGGGTCTGGCGGGCGCTTGGGTAGGGCTCTCAAAGAGAAAGCTTCCTTGCCTCGTGTGAGCACAATGCGGCCGGCGGGGCTCTGAGCTCCGTCGCAACCAATGTCCTCTTGCGCCTCACCTCCCTCAACTGAGCTCTACCAGGAGTTGCATGATTGGATCATCTTTTCACTTTAACGCCTGATATTTTATGCACATCCCAATTACACTAAACTCACCCCCGGGACGATCATCACATTATGTAGCACTGGTTGGATGAGTCGTGCGAGAGGACTAGCTTACGAAGCCCGCGCTTGTCTCCTTGAAGGCGGTGGCGGCACCCGAAAATTAGCCTCCGCGCTCAAGTTGGACGGCGCGTCGTTTGCGCTTTTCTGCCTCTCACTCAGCATCCTCCCCTCGCACGCCGTCGTCCCCGCCCACCAACACGTCAGCACAGGCCTTTCTTTCTTTATCTCTCCAACCGGCCAACTCTCGGACCTCTTCATCGAGCGATCTGCGAAGACAAAATAATACGACTAGAACTGACAAGACGCGGACTTTGACGACTTCTGGGCGCGTAATTTCAGGAGGGCAAGCGAGACATTCACGATGGAGGAGCCTACACTACGGATACGGGAGCTGCAGAAGGACAGGGTGGATTTCGTGATGTCGGGTGTGGACCTAGCGTACGCGCGCTTACTCTCACAATGTTGAGCGCTTATTGACAACCCCGTTAGATTCGCAAACTCGCTTCGTCGAGTTATAATGGCGGATGTGGCCACAGTGGGTACGTGTGCGGTGGAGACAAGTGTCTCACCGTGTGCACTGCTCGCAGCATGATGCTGAACGCGTGGCAGCCATCGATATGGTCGAGATCGAGGTCAATACGACCGTTCTCGTCGACGAGTTCCTCTCCCATCGACTCGGCATGATCCCGCTTACGAGCACGAACTGCGAGGAGGGGATGCGGTACAAACGGGTTTGTCACATGCCTTCTCTCCAGAGAAACGCATGTGCCTGAACTTTGTGCGCTCCGCGCGCACGTATTCCAGGACTGCCCCTGCCTTGGCTTTTGCCGGTACTGCGCGATCGTCTACGAGATCGACGTGCGGTGTACAGAGGGCGAGATGAATGTCACGAGCGAACATCTTACCATGATCCCCCCCGACCAGTGGGATCACGACGAGGAGGCTTCCGCTGCTGAGGATATCCTCGCGAAGCGCGGCAAAAACTTCGGTGTTCCTGCTGGCCCGGGTATGTTCTGGAGCACGTCCGACTTTGGGTCGTGATTTGCTCATGCTTTGCTGTCAGCCACCGACCCTGATCCACAACGAAAACCAATATCTCTGGTGAGATTGCGGAAAGGGCAAGCCCTGAAGGCCAGATGCATAGCGCGGAAGGTGCGGCATCGTGCATACCAGTTTTGCATGCAGAGCTAATGTTTTTGCAGGGCATCGCAAAAGAGCACGCTAAATGGTCGCCTTGCTCAGCTGTAGGATTTGAATACGACCCGCACAACAAGCTACGACATACATCGTACTGGTTCGAGACGGATGAGAAGGCAGAATGGCCGTTGAGCAAGAACGCTATAGAAGAAGCTCCGCCAGGCGACGTCTTTGATTTCACGGCTGTTCCAGAGCAGTTCTACTTCGATGTAGAAACCACTGGCTCGCTCAACCCGCAGGAGGTCTGCATGAGGGTACGCCTTCCCGTGCCTGCATGTGCGTGGAAATTGACCATGCAATGCAGGGTTTGGCAGAGTTGCAAAATAAGCTTGCTGCGATGATCTTTGCGTGCCGCAAGGTGAACGAGCCTGCAGAAGCGCCCGCTCTCGACTTGCCATCCACCATGACCAATGGGCACACGGATGGGTTCGGCAAGGATACGGGTGGGGGCTGGGGTGGTGGTGGTGGTGGTGGTGGAGGAGGAGGAGGAGGAGGGCAGACGAACGGCTGGGACACGTCGCCTGGGTGGGGTGGTGGAGGCGGAGGCGGAGGGAGCCGGTCACCAGCTGCAGGAGGTTGGGGTGCTGGGGGAGCGACGTCGCCAGACACGTACGGTGCAGGGGGAGGCGCACGGTCACCAGCTGCCGCAGGTTGGGGTGCTACTGGAGGAGCCTCCTCTCCCGCTGGAGGTGGATGGGGTGGGGTGAACGGCTCGTCCGGCGGCGGCAGCGGCGGCGGCGGCGGCGGTGGGGGCTGGGGCGGCTTCTAGAGGATTGTATGGACTGGGTTGGGAAATGCTGCCATTGCGGTTGCGGGCTGCAGCCAAAGCAGCCACGCGCAATGGTGTGGGTCATCGTGGCCGATATGATATGTGCATCTAGTATGTCTCGCTCTGTGTAGCGATCTCATTGTACGCTGTGTTTGTAATGCGACAAACACGGTTCTCGCGGGCTTATACGCCTTGTTCTCTGGGAATTTTCATCTTGTGTATTAATCTAAATTACAGCAGCAGCGGGCGAATCACCATCGAATGAGGTCCTGTCTACCGATTCACGCCTTGTAGACATCGAGCCCGTTGACACCGAAGACAGCGTCGATTGCATCCTGCTCCACGCCCATCTCGGCCACACACTCGCGGGCCAGGGTATACCAGTCGCTCGCCTTGGACACCGGAGCCTTGCTCGATCCAGCCGAGCTGTAGATGATCCTCGAGAAGCCGAACGCCTCAACGACGGGCCCGACTAACAACACTTTCAGCACGGGCCGGAATGGGAGAAACATGGACAGGCACTCACGGTACAGCTTTATCCGCCGCTTCCACTCCCGGCGTTCCTTTTGCACCTCCTCGTCGCCCTTCTCGGCGGGGACGATGCCCCACTCGGGAGGGCTGAGCTGGACATAGACGCTGGGGAAGAGGGAGAGCGAGGTAATGTGGTCTTGATACGCCTTGTAGACAGGGGCGGTGAGCAGCTTCACCAGGGGCGTGGCGAACCCAATTGCGGGTGGGAGGAGGTTCTCTGCAGCATAATCAGCAGTCGTCCAGTGAAGCGCTCGAGGTGGGACTTACTGAGCACAACAGGCTTGCGCTTCTCCTCCTCCGACGGCAGCGCCTTGCCCAGCACGTCCTCGAGCTCCTCCCACGCAGCATCATCCGACAGATCAGAGACGATATCGATCTCCGCCACATGGCCAGCCTCAAGCACCGCCTGGAGGCTCTTAGCGTACGTCTCGGACCCAGACTTGAACGGCGAGCTGATGGCCAGGTGGATCTCGGGCTTGGCCAGTCTCTGCGGCAGGGAGAACGGGGCGGACAGATCGATCGGCACGGAGACGGCTAGGACCTTTTCCATCGTTGCGGTGTATGCGCGATTTCTAGGACGCGTCAGTTGTGGCATAGAAGTGGCGTCAAAAGAGAACTGACAACATGTGTCCGGGGTAGAGCTCGACCAGCCCCTCCGCCGCCTCGAGCGACGGAGCCTGGACAACGAGCCCGCTCGTCCTATCCGCATGGTCGGCGGCCTTTGTCCACCACTCGCTAAGCCCCTCCCAAGTGGAGACGCCGCTGACGCCGGCATCGACGATGCTCATGGGGAGCATGAGGGACGGGTCTGGAGTGGGGAGGGGGAATCCCGAGCTGCTGCCTTGCACCGAGAAGGCGCTCAGGGGCAGCTTGGGCGTATGCTTGCGCCGCGCGCCTACGCCGGCCGTGTGCGGCGTGGGGGGCACGTCGTCCCTGGAGTAGGCGTATTCTGTGGACATTGTTGGTACTCTTTGGTGGTGGTGGTGGTGGTGGTGGTGGTGGTGGACGATGAGCAGGGGGCAAGGTTGTCTTGGGGTGCAAAGCGACAGGAGAGGATGGGTTTCGGAGTAGGTGCGGGCACGAGGCTGACTGACAACAAGCTTGGACCCTAGGGGTTTATATGGATGCGTGACCGCTGTCCGGGTCAACTGCTTCCAGGCTCGGCGCCCATCACAGCCTCCAGGAAACGCGTTTCATTGCCAGATACAGATCGCTTGACGACGAGCGAAGTGCAGTGCCCGCGCCGAGTTCGGAGCGATAGACGCAGAGGAGGAATATTATTTGTGAGCAATCGTCGGCGGAGGAGGCCCGCGAGCTACAGAACAGCAGGCACATCGCCGGGATTGGAATCACGCGCGCGCCCATGGTTGTTGGACGACACGGCCAAGGGAGTTCGTTTCAACCATCAGTGGGGGCACGCGACTTCCGGCGGCAATGCTTGGCCTATCGGTTGGTTAATTGGTGTGGACTTGCAGAAAGCTTCTTTCCTAGTCGACAGGGAGGGGATGTTGCACGAAGATGTCAGAATGCGGCTTCCTAGATTGACAACGCTTGCACCCTGAAGTCTGGACACCCCGGCGCTCTGATACTGCGAAGGCCAGTGCTCTAGTCGAAAATCAAGGGTCAACAGCGGTCCCATCGAAATGAGATGATTTTAAGGAAACAGGACGAGAAAAACAGGGCGCGATAGCTACAGAACATGCTACGGTTGCTACCGGATCTACATCCTGCCAGGAGGAGGTCGTCCAGGGAGGCCCACCATGTACAGTACATCAGGATCGCGGATATTGATCCATCATACCAGCATGCCGCGCCGAGGGGCGCGCAGAGAGTCGTGGCCGGAGCACAACCTGCCAGCAATGAGAAGGAGTCTCATGCGGACAGGGCACTCCGGCTTGGCATCAGAGTAAACGGAAATCGTGAGCCGATAGAGGTAGAAAGTTGGCAGGCTGGGGCTGCGGGTTGGGTAGGGTTATCTACCATAGTTCACTCGGATGCCACGATTGCGCATCGAGGCCTCGAGGGCTGTCACAAAGTCAGCTTGAGCTAAAGAGGTCGGATATGATCGCACACACCTTTGACGTCCTCTTCCTCCTCGCGCTGGCCATAGTCGAGCACAAGCCGCTTGAGATCCTGCTGCTCCTGCTGCTCGCGGAGCTGAGCAAGGTGGGTCTGCGTCGCGAGATCTGAAGATGTGGGGACATTCAAGTCGTGCGTCTGGGAACGGTTGCCTCTCTTTGTGAGGAAAGTGAACTTCATGACGTCGGGCGGAGCAGCAGGCTTGCCGTTCTCCTGGCTGGTCGAGTCCTCCCTGCGTCGGCGGAGATTGCCGGGCATGACGGTCGAGTCCCACATCGCCATCGCGGTCTTCCGGTCCACTTTACGGCTCTCGCCAGCATCGGAGATCATCCTGGCCAGCTCCTTGGCAAAGTCGGCATCATCTTCCTCTGAAGGGCCAGTTGGCTCGGCAGGATGGAGCAGGACAGGCGCATCCGGTGACTCAGGGCGCTCCATTTGCTGTATTCCATGTTCAGGTTAAGCAAGTCTCGCACAATCAGGGAGCATACCGTTTCTTCTTCTTGTGGTCTTTCTGCGTCGTCTTCCTCCTCTTCAACATCAGGACGATCATCATCATCATCGCCGTCACTATCATACCCGTTTTGGCTGGACCCTGCCCGAAGAGTTACTCAGACAGACACGGTCAAATGTACGCAACGCACCATCGGCAATCTTCTGGGCTTGCAGTCTGAAGATCTCATTCACAGCGGCCGCGGATTCATCGTAGGTCTTGTACAACGTCATCTTCGGTCTCAACGCCTTGAGACAATGTTATGTAACCTCAAGCATTTCACCACCGTCTGTGCTTACCTCGATTGTGTCGGTGATCATGAATTCGACATCCATCGGGATCGCCTCCTTGCAATGAACATACATCAAGAAGAAGGGGAGGAAAGCGTCAAGCCGCTGGGCTCCCGCGCCTTTCTCGAAGCACATGCCGCACGCATCGAGGATGGTACAGACCAAGCGGACACGGAAGAAATCGTCAGGGGCATCGATCGGAGCAAACTGGCCAGGGAGAGGACGTCCATCAGCTGAACCCAGTTCTGTTAGGCATTGAAATAGTGGCACTGATATAGCACTCACGATGGCCGAAAGTGACGAGGAGCCACAGTGTGTCAAAGATGATGTTGGAGCTGATGAATCGGTAGTTGTACAGCTCTGCAAGATACTTGACGGATGCGATCCGGCGCTGATTCCATTTGAAAATGTTGACTTCAAGGCCACGACGGATATCCTCAAGGACTTGATCCACAACCGCAATGCAGAAATCCGGATGATATTGCTTCATGTCGCATGCTAGTATGGCGAGCAGGTTGATACTCGCGTATCGCAGCTTCCAAACTTTGGTAAAGACCTTGAGGATCCAATGCACAACCTGCGGATCCTCCCAGTGAAGTTTCCTGAGCAGCCTGAGGACCTTGTCCAGCGTCTTTTTAGACAGAACGTCGTAAATGAGGTGTCGAATGAACGCCTCCATTGGATCGCGCTGCTTGACCTGGCGAGGGGCACGTTCCGGTGGGTTGCACTGGAAATAAGCATTCTCCAGCATGAGCGTTTGCCTTTCGTCGAAGTGTTGAATACTCTGCTTCCGCTTCATCACACCAAGCTGTCACACTGTCAGTCTCCAACCTTCTTACTGCTACAGTGGACGCACCAATTCAGCCATCTTCCGTTTCGTGTCTTCACTTCTGAGCAAGAAGCGCCCACAGCCTTCTAACAACCCCGCCACATTCGCAACGTTGGCACCGGTGAAGTCATCCAGGAACACCTTGAAGACATGCAGGATCAGGTGAGACGGGATAACCCGATGCTTCGTCAGAGCAGACAAGAAGGCAACGTTCTAGATTGAGCAGTTAACATCTGCCCACCGATGTAGTGCTGTACTATTACCTTGGCGCGGCTGTTTTCTAGCTCCTTGACAAGCTTCTTCCGCTTCTGCAAGAATCGGAACTGGTCTTCGAGCTGTAAGGGGAGTTAAGCGAATACATGCAGATAGTCGATGCATGGAATTACCATGTCCACGATACCAGCACCCACGTCAGGCATATACCTGTTCAGCGTGGCAATGAACCTAGAGTAATACGGGAAGATGTCCATCCGTTCTCGCGGAATTTGGCTCATGAACTGATATGACTGGGGTCAATTCATATCCTTCTCAGGAAGGGTGACAAAATCACCTTGATCAATCGTTTCCTCGAAGCCGTGGAGTTGAGGAAAGCGAAATCAATGGCCGCCTGGTCAATGAGCTCCCGATTTGTTGCATCTGGCATGCGAGCAAGAAGCGCGGTCATCAATGCTGCGGGGCCTGCACTCTGCTGTTGTTCGACACTCGTCGTCGGCAGAGTGGATGCAACCGGAGAAACGGACCGCGTCGGTGTAATAGAACCACTTTCGCTTGCACTGACGCACGCCAATATCAGCGGCTAGCAAAGAGCAGGAAGACGTGACTCACTCATCGTCGTCTCCCTCAGTGGTTGTGGTTGTCTCCTCCTTATCATCCAGCTTCTGCATCTCCTCCTCCAGCCTCTTCTCTTCTTCTGCCTCAGACTGTTCTGCCTTTTCCGTCTCCGTCTGTTCCTCCTTCTTTTCCTCATCGATGCCCAATATACTTCTCGGCACCCAGTCTTTAAGGTCGATGAGCTCTTCATAGAACCTTCGCTCCTCTTCGTCTTCCCATTTGTTCGTTGAGCTCCATTCCTCGTCGTCTCCGCCGATGTGAGATATTCCTTGATCCCCGAGGATGATAGATTCTGAGTGTCCGGTTTCTTTCGGCAAGTCTGGGATCGGCAGGCTTAGAACTTCTGATAGCCTGAGTGCCATGTCAGAACAGCTGAAGGGTATCGAATACGTGTCTCTCACGACTGCACGCTCGATAACAACTTCTCATAGTTCTTGGTCATCTTCTCGTATGCCTGCTGACGATCTTCGAATATCTCGCCTGAGCGGATGTATGCTTCATGGTTCTTTCGATCCTGCTCTTGCAGTTTCTGCACGTGCACTAAGCCACCTTCCTCAAAAGGATGCCGCCCGAAGCCACTCACCAAATGTGCCTGAACCAGCTTCTTTGAGACTGTGTCGTAGTAATTCTCCGTCATACGCCTCAATTTGTCACGTGTTTCTCGCTCAATGAGTTCATCCTGTTCGTCCTCCTGCGCCTGTGCTTCTGATGGCGTGGGTTCGGGAGCAGCCTCGCCAGCATGGACCCCTAGGTATGGACGGGCGAACGACTTGATGAAGCTAATGAGAAGCGGCAAAGAGGACAAGGAAGGATCGTGTGACAGCTAAAGGGATTTCCCTCAGCATATATACTGCGACATAAGAAAGCGTGTACATACGAGATCCCTGAGCAGCTTGATGACTCCTTCCCCTCCGCTCCGAGCACCATCCTCACTGCGCCATATCCCAACCATAGCTAGCTCTGCACATACGCGCAACACTGGACGTTGACGGGAGATACGAGCCATGTCCTCTTTCTCCTTCTGTTCATTTGACTGGTTGGGTGCCGGTGCCGCCTTTGGTGGAGGTGCCAGTATTGCCAGAAGCGATGTGAGCAAGGCAGGTGTGAACATCTTCGGGAAGCGGCGATGGAGTGCGGATATAACCTTATTCACCATGAGGCGTTGCAGAAGCACTTGAACGTCCCAATGCGTACCTCAACAGCACTCCAGACATCTCGATCTGTCTTGCATTTGAAGACTCCCTCACTTATTGCTCCGACAATCTCGTCCAAATACTTCTCCAATGTGAGCGTGTCGACATCCTTCATGACCTGATCACGATTCTCATACGCCAAGGATTGGCGGAGTCTCTTGATAAGCGCAGTATGACGCTTGAGCGACGAGTCGAGTGACTTGCTGGGCGTCTCCGGGCTTGTGTATGCAGCAAGATTGTTTGCGCGTAGCGCCAGGCGACGCTGCCTCTTGGACAGCTCAGAGTCGTCCTTGGACGCAGTCTGCTGCGTAGCCATGCTGACAGTAGTACTTGTTGCCAGTAATATTATGTTTATGTTGTATTAGGAGTAAATTAGAGCGACCGATGGCAGGTCTGATCGAGTCGAAACTCGAGTGGGGAAAGAGCGGGCGGGATACAGGCTAGCTGATCATGGAGGCGGTTTTGTCCAGACTGGGCTCCACACTGCTGTCATGCGACACCAGATGGATTCTTGCACAGACAGGCAGGAGCAGATGCAGTTCACGTGGAGTGCGGAGGACGGCGAGCAGGGGCGAATAGACGGCGACAAGGGACCAGGCACTCGGTGAGTCGGTCGCGACACCGGTGAGCAACACGAGACGAAGGGTAGTTCTGCTCCCGCCAGCGAAGCACTAACTGTTGATCATCAATTCGCAATACGCAGCTGCCAGCCCACCAACCTGCTGCTTGTTATCTACCCCGTGTACACCTCCTATCTCTCGACTACCATCTCTCTGTAGCGACAATGAACCACGATCACAGTATGCACTCCTCGGCCTCTTCAATGCCCCACTGTTCCATGAACATGCTGTGGAACACCCAGATCGAGGGCACATGCGTCGTCTTCCGCCAATGGCGCATTGACAACATTGTCGAGTTCATCGGCTCCTTCATCGCCATCCTCCTCCTCGGTCTGCTCTTCGAGTACCTGCGCGTCGCACAGGTCAAGATGGAGAAGAAAATTGCGGCTACCATGGTCCGCGACCGGGGCGTGGAGCCAGGCACCGAGAGCCCCGGCGAGGAGGCACTGTTGCTGGCGAGGGCGTCCAGGATGGGAGTGTAAGTCGACAAACATATTGAGGAGCCCCTGTTTGCTCACGACTCCACCAGTGCAAAGGTGCCCGTCTATCCCCGTGTGATCCGGGCACTCCTGTATGCCTCCTCTACGGCCCTGTCCGCATTCCTGATGCTGGTGTTCATGACGTACAACGTGAGTCAATCTCCCTCTCACAACGCCCACCCCTTCTGACATTCTCTCAGGCATACCTTATCTTGGCGGTTGTTATTGGCGCTGGGGTTGGGCAGTTCATCTTCGAGGCGAACATAGATCCGGAGGCTGTCCTCTTCGGTGTCAACACCAAGGGCGCAGTCTGCCATTAACGGCTTTGCGTGAACACATTTTGTATATTATCATGGTATGGTGGTATCGAGTATTCATTAGTGAGTGGATGAAAGCTTCGTGTTTGTTGCACAGTGGAGATCTTGAACATTCGGAGACGGCCTAGACCATCATCATCCTTTTACGCGCCAGGTACTGAACATGCGTCTTGGAACCATGCTAAGCCTCGCGGGCCGGTCCAGCAGGACGGATGCTGGGCGACGCCGGAGTGCGTGCACCATCAGCCTCGACAGGATCCGGGCCCCAATCCCAGTCCTCCCTGACCGGGGAACGAGGCTTTTCGTACCTCTCTTCGCCGCGAGGTGGGCGCTCATATTGGCGAGAAGTGCTTGTTTCCTGACTGCTGCGCCTGTCGCGATCCCTGTAAGCTTGACTGTATCCGGAGCTGTGCCTATCCCGGGAATGACTGATCGCGGTCGAGTCGACGTAGCCGCTGTCGCGACGGCGTGGCGAGCGAGATCGCTCACGCTTGTCACGCTCGTCACGACGATAGTCGCGGTCATAAGCGCGGTCGAGGCTACGTTTGTAGTCGTGGGCGCTGCCAGTGGTGCGGTCGTAGTCGCGGTTCCGGTCATAATCACGATCGTGGGAGCGCTCGTAGTCACGGGCGTGAGCCTCCTGCGTGCGCTCGTACCCACGGTCGTGTTCACGCGCGTCGCGTCCGCGCTCTTCAGGCCTCTCCGTATCATGCTCGCGAGGGTGGTAACGCTGTTCATGCTTTTCGGTGCGAGACTCGCGCTCGCGGTCATCGCGGTCATCGCGGTCATCATGACGATCCCAGCTAGCGCGAGAAGTGTGACCGCGAGTGTCCTCGCTACGTCCAGGCCCGTCGAGACGCCAAGTGCTTTGAGGTGAACGACGCGCCCACTGAGAGGAGGAAAAGTTGGTATCTACACACGCGATGGGGATGCATATATGCTCACCTCTACGCTAATCCGGGCACCATCAAGGCGCACACCGTGCATTTCCTTGTAAGCTTCTTCAGCCGTGGCACCATCGTGGTACTCGACGAACGCATATCTGACGAGTGATGGTGTCAGACAGGCATGTTCACGTTATGCGGGAAGCAGAGGATCGCGGCTCGTGTAAGATCGCTCGCGTGACTCGAAGGAAGATCGTGTATGCGCGAGGAAGGAACAATCGCAAGGCTCGTATGCGTCGATCGTGTGGAAGGATATCGGGCACTCACGGGATGGAGTTATGGTGCTTAGAAAGGGGGATGTCGCAGCGAATGATAGGTCCAAACCTGAACACGTCCGACTGTTAGTTGACCTGTTAGGGGCTCGTCACGAGGTGCTCACTTCTCGAACTGAGCCGCTAGGTCTTTAGCACGAAGATCCGACGGGAAACCGCAGATGTAGAGAACTCGAGGGCCGCCGTGACTCGACATCTTGTGTGGGGTTTGTCTGAGCTCCTGGGACGATGCAGAGATGGTGACGGTTGGAGTTTAAGAGGCGTCTTGCCACCCACACTTGAAAACGATCACTCAAATACTCTGTCACATTTCCGCTTCGCCACGCTAGGATTCCCCTTTGTTCTTGAACCGCCAACACGTTCCGCCGCTCTTTTGCCGCGCTCGCTGACATCACCGCTGGGGCGCGTCGCGTTTTCATCGCCGCAGGTGGCATCAGGCAGCTTTTTGGGGTGATAAACGGAAGAACGGAGCTGTCCACGTAGGAAGCAGAAAAAGCTCGCGCATCTTCCATCAGGGCAGATGATAGAAGAAGCAAGAAGGGGTGACAAACGGAAGCACTGTTGCTGAAAGAGGACAGGCGTTGTCTCCGCGCTGAGGGGGCGTGTTGGTCCAATGCGTCGGTAGACCGGCTCAACTAGTGTCGACACACCTAGATTCTGGACCTCGGGGCCCCGGGCGGACCAAACGGAAGTAAGACTATCACTTTCCAGTCTCCTGACCTGTATATCGACGAAGAGACGAGTGAGGCATTTCGTGAGTCCGATTTAGTCATCGACGGCCGACCAGGCCATTCGGGCACGTCCACAGCGCGATCGACTAAAGATGCCCTCTGAAATGTGCTGCAGCAGGTGGAAATGCATTCTACAACACCACGTTCCCATCCATATTTGGCGCAAGATGCCGCAGACGATAGAAGCATAGCGGCGATCACGCCCCGCCCCTCATCTTCTTCCATCCATCGTCTAGTCGGTTCAGCATGTCTTGTGCATGCTTGACCGCAGCTCGTCTCTCCTTCCTCGCTTCCTCCCACCCCTCCACGCTCAAAGCGTCAAGCCGCAGTAGCACCTGCAGTATGAGCTCACCCAGCCGCGTGTGTGTTGCCACGCGCGTCTCCTTGTCCTCCGTCTCGCCCGTCTCCAAGAACGACTCCAGCTCGGGCGATAGGGTGGAGGTCAACGACGACATTTCCGTGCGGATCTTCTCAATCGTCGTCTGCTCGGTAGGCTTTTCTTTCGCGGGTGCAGCAGCAGTAGCAGCGGGCGTTGGCAAGGGTTCGTTCAGACCGATGATGGCGAGTGAACGGCCCGGCTTGATCCCAAACGCAGACAGAGGCGCGGTATTGTCCTTGAGAACAGCCCCGGAGTAGATGATCTTGAAGCCGTCTGGCGGCAGACCGGTCGCGTCAGACAGAACTTTCCGGAACTCGGATACGGGCGTCTCGAGTGGTGGTAGCGGTACACGAATCCTGGAATAGAAGTGGTTAATCGATCGTCCCGCAAACTGTGACACGTTGGTGTACGCACTTTTCCTTCCCCCATTTCACGGTGACCTCCATCATGCCCTTCCTTGCCTTCTCTCTGCGGACTCCTGGCTGTGGCGGAAAGAGAAGGCGAGCGACAACGCCTGCGACCGCGAGGAGGAGGACCGCGCCGGCTGTGTATTGCAGCTGTTGCGAGTCTAGTTTTGGGATGAGCGCGTACTCGGGCATCAGCGCGCGCCCTCCGACCGTCTAAGCACCTGATTCTCCGTGTCAACCTTATATGTCGCTCTGCATATATGGGCAATGCACTCACTGCAAGAGTTTATTTGGACTGTACAAGTGCCACGAGGACCCTGATGCAGACTGCAGATGGAGAGGTGGTGGTGGCCGACTGGACCGAAATACCGCAACCGGTGCCGAGGTGTCGGCGGACAGCCTCCGCTTGGCGCGGAATGTCTTTATTAGCAGAGCATTACGTCAGCAAGTCGGCGGCGGACTGTTCAGTAGCGACCGGGCCAGTCCCCGGGTACCAGTCTGCTGGAAGACCAAACACATTGACAGCCCTCCAATCAGTCGGCCCGTCATCTCCTGCAAAAGGAATGATCGTGTAAGAACAGGAAACGGCCCGACCAACAGCACCCCTCTCATTCGCCGCTTTCTGTACATATACTCCCAGGTCTAATGCCCATCGTTTGAAACAGCACCTTGACACCTCTCTCTTGCTTTGCTTTGCTGCCTTGCTGGGACATATCGGACTTCCTAATCTCGCTACTCTCTGGGCAACATGCCTAATCTCAGGATCGTTGACTCGTGCTCGCTCCAAATCATCGTGGACAATTCTATAGAATGGTGCATAAGCTGCCCATACATTGCAGCGGTGACGATGCTGAATGAATCGCAGGATGACCAAGTTCCCGCCCGGCTTCACGAGCGAGCTGGCAACTCATTTGCAGGGCAAGCCACGGATGGACGCGAAGACGGGCGCGCCGTTCGTAGATCTAGACAAGTATTGCTGCGGCAAGTGGGCATGCCTTCCAGAAGTCGCCGTTCCTGACAGCAGCCCTAGGTGCTCACGGCCTGTCGCTTCTAATCGTGATTCGCTCCACCTGATTGGTAAACAGCGGTGACTGACATGCACATTAGACTACCCGTTGCTGGAATGAAGTGCACTACACCTTGTTCGACACCGGTCAGCTTCCTAACCCTGCGACCAGCCTATTCTTCTGAACGCCCGCAGGTCCGGAATCGCAGACCATGGAGCGGAATCTGTCCTCGCTAGATGTTGACATGTCTAAAGTCGAGCGCATCGTTCTCTCCCATTGGCATCGGGATCATTCAGGGGGCATCGTCGCCGCGCTCAAACAAGCGACCAAACAGGGAAGGAAGGACCCGATTGTGGTGGACCTGCACCCTGATCGTCCGTTCGCCCGCGGCATCGCCCCGAACGGCAACATCATCGGCCGTTTGCCGGAGGACCCGACCTTCGAAGAGATCGAATTCGTCGGAGGCAAGGTCGAGACGCATGCGGAGGCCCATACGATCGCTGGCAAGACCGTCTGGATTAGTGGCGAGATTCCGAGGGTTACGAGCTACGAAGAGGGTTTGCTGGGCGCAGTGACTTGGTACGAGGAACGAAATGGGGAGGGCGACTGGCAACCAGACGAGGTGCGCCAATGTGCTCTGATATCCCTGTGCTTCTACTGACTTCTGTTCAGCTGATTCTCGATGAGCGTTACGCGGCAATCAACGTCAAGGGGAAGGGGTTGGTCGTAATCAGCTCATGCTCGCACGCCGGCATCGTGAATGTGCTGAAAGATGCTGTTCAGAGGTTCAAGCGACCTATTTACATGGTAAGCACGCTTCATCGACCTCCCAAGACCCTTCTCAATGCTGCTTTCAGGTACTCGGCGGTTTCCACCTCGCCTCGCCGGAACTGGCGCATCGCATCAAACCGACTGTCGACTTTATGTCCAAGCAGCTTCAACCCACGCCCAAGTACATCCTGCCACTACATTGCACGGGCTTTGGTGCCAAGGTTGCACTCCGTGAGGCTCTCGGCGACGTAATCGTCCCTGCTGGAACCGGCATCAAGATCGATATTGACGGCGACGACGACACGGAGAACGACCTGGATGAATCGTCGTATCCCTCTGACACGGAGTGAATAGAGCCGTTTTAGCATTAGTCACAACATGTAATGAATATACATTAGTTGGTCCTTCATCATGTCCAATTTGTGCGACCGTGGTGGGGCCATTCAGCGGCACTCCGAGGAATTCGCGAGAATTGTAACCGGTCATAACCGTGACCGGTTTCATCCCTGATGACCCCTGAAAGTACCCCGCACCTTTTACGTTGATCGGTGGACAACTGTCGTACTTTATCGGCCGTTGTGGATACATCGCATCTGGCAGCATTCTTACCTAACTATTTGTCTCTGCCTTACCTCCAACTAACCTGTGTACGGCCAAGTTTTCCAAGATGCGGGCCATCGTTATCAACGAGTACATGCACCCTTCGAAGCGCACCGTGTACGCACCTCCCTCTTCGTGCTCTGCTATCACACTTATCGGAATACAGCACGAATGACGCGCCTGAGCCGACATTGGGAAAGCACGACATCCTAGTGGATGTTGAGGCTGCGTGAGTCTCGGTTGCACTCGCTGGAGATGCGGAAGTCTGACAAGCACGGGGCCAGCGCACTGAACTTCTTCGATATCCTGCAATCACTGGGCAAATACCAAAGTGCGCCGTTGACTTTCCTCTGGAGTTGACCAAGTTTAACGCCTCTTGTAGATCAACCACCTTTTCCGTATGTCCTCGGCGCCGAAGTGAGTCTCCGTGTAACGTGTTGCTTCGTCCGGCCTCACCACTGGCCCAGCTCTCAGGGACGGTCAACCCCAATTCTCCCATTCCAAAGGGCTGCCGTTTCAAGCCTGGTGATAGAGTCTTTGGATATGCACAAGGGGCGTTTGCAGAGCGGGTTGCTTGCGACCATCGGACGTTTCATTCCGTGCCCGAGGGGATGACATTTGACCAAGCCGCCGGACTGTCCATCACGTATCCTACTTCGTATACGGGCATTATTTCCCGTGGTGAAACGAAATCAGGTGCGCACTCAACCCCACTTGCAGAGAAGTCGATCGTGTTTTTAATTCCAGCACAGGAGAGTGGGTACTTGTGCATGCCGGCGCAGGGGGTGTCGGTCTCTCAGCGGTGCAGATCGCCAAAGGTGAGGACCGTCCTTCACTTCCCCATGTGATCGCTGATCCATCATCCAGCGCTGGGAGCTAAGGTGATCGCAACTGCTGGCTCGCCTGCCAAGTTGGAGATATGCAAAAAGGTTGGAGGCGCGGACGAGGCACTCGATTACACCAAGCCTGGTTGGCAGAAGGAGGTCCTCCGAATAACCGGGGGAAAGGGAGTTGGTGAGCTGAGCGAATCGAACGACCCCAGCAGCTGGCTGATATCTGATGCAGATGTTATATATGATCCGGTGGGGCTTATCAAGGACTCGCTGAAGTGTATCGCATGGAAGGGCCGGGCAGTCGTCGTTGGGTGAGCCGGTGTCATTGGTTGTCTTGTAACCGTGACTAACACGCCTGGACAGCTTTGCTGGAGGGAAGATCGAGCAACTGCCGTCTAATCTTATACTACTGAAGAACATCTCGGTCGTTGGCGTCCACTGGGGTGCCTACATCAGTATGTCACTTTAGGTCTCATCTTTGGGCCTTGCTAACGTTGCTGCAGAGAATGAGCCCGAGCACGTGCCGGAGGTTTGGAAGGGTCTGTTCGAGTACGTCTTCCTCGTACAGTATCATATCATCAAGGGAGCTGAATGTATGCGCAGACTGTTCGAGAGTGGCAAGCTCATACCGGCGGTGTATGACCCGCCTTACATGTGCGATCCTTTCCTGCCATATTCCCTTTGAAACTAATGAACCTCCGATTAGTGGGCTTGATTCCGTCCCAGGCGCGCTGGTCGACCTGGAGAGCCGGAAGACCTGGGGCAAGGCGGTCGTACGAGTCAAGGAGACGCCACAGCGCGCGAAGCTCTAGTCTCGACGTGACAAACCCCTTCATCAATCATTACAATCTCTTAGTGTATTACATAGCATATCATCATATAGCGTTATCACAAGGCTGCCAGGGCATCATCGATTGCGGGCAGGCATTGCTTCAAGGCTTCCCACTGCAGAGAGTCAGACATATACTGAGAAGGTCAGGGGTACGAACTTGTTCGGGGGAGAGCGAGATGCCCTTCTTGCCAGGCTTCTGCTTGTCGTCCTTGTCCACGTAGAACTATGCGTTGTCAGACTCAGCCCTTGATGTATGCTGAGATGCTAACCTCCCGTATGTCAATAAGCGGCTTGCCATTAAACTTGCGGAGAGTGACGCGTCTGTTCTTGCCCAGCGCGACATACTTCTCTCCCTCTGGTTATCCTTCAGTACGGGGATGCAGGGACGCATGTGCGCTTCACCTTGGTTCACCTGGGTGCCACCTTCATGAGTAGGGGGTGCGGGTGCCTTGGCTTTTAGCTCTTTCTTTGCGCGCTGGAAACACAGATATTCAACGATTATGCGCGTTTGCGACCTGGGACGCGTCTCTACCTTCGTAGGAGGCGGCGAGTCCTCGACATCATCCTCGTGAAACAAAGGCTCCTCGTCTTCGTCATCTGCATCAATGGCCTTAAACGATTTTCTCTTCTGGTTTGCCATCATCCCTTTGTTCAAGCGCAACTGCCGGTGAGCAAAGCGCGTCGCGGATCCCCAGCCGCGCACGTTCCGCTTCCCCGGGGCCGATCTCGGCAGCATATGTGGCTGTGCAAACCACGCAGAGTCGAATCCCCCAGAACGCGCAGCCATCAGCCCGGGTTTGGTCTACCCGTGAGTCCTACATAATCGTCCACACCGCCCCTTGGTTGCCTCCTGAGTCTTGTCTGTCATCAGCGTCCCTGTCTTCCTCCCTTTCCATTTCCAACCGTCACCACTAGACAAGCAATAAGCATGTCGTCCTACCCCGTCCCGCCTCCCTCGTACGCTGCTCCGCCCAGCCCGGGCAAGAACTATGGTGCTGCCGACGAGACCCAGCAACCCCTCCTCGGTGAGGTGGCCGGTTCTTCCACAGCGGCCAGGAACGCGATTTTCGACCAACCTGCCGCCGATGACCTTCCGGATGACTTCAAGTATGGCACGACTGTGAGCGAGAGCGCTGTTGAAATCCAACAAGGTGTGTACAGATCAGGTTGATTGAGACGAGCTAGAACTGATGTCCATGTGCAGCATTCGTTCGCAAGGTGTACTCCATCCTCTTTACTCAGATCGTAAGTACCCCCCGTAAATTTGATGCGATTTGAGTTCTGACTTTGTTGTAGCTGGGCACCGTCATCGTTGCTGCTCTCATGCGCACCGAGAGCGCCATGTTCTTTGTCCAGGCGCACCCCAGTGCCGTTATTGTCCCCATGTTCGGCACCTTCATCAACCTTGGTCTGCTCTTCTGGAAGCGTCACAGCCATCCTATCAACTTGGTTCTGCTCGGCACGTTCACTCTCATGGAGAGCGTCACCATTGGCGCCGCTATCGCATACTACGATCAAATAGTCGTCATGCAGGCTCTGTTGATCACTCTCGGCGTGTTCCTCGGTCTGACGCTGTTCACCCTTCAATCTAAGGTAAGGACATGAATGAATTCTGATTCTGGTGAACGATGCTGACAATTGGGGTAGTACAACTTCGACAGCATGGGTCCCTTCCTGTTCGCCGGCCTAATGGTGATGGTCTTTTCCGGCTTCGTGCACATCTTCATCCCCTTCTCCCGTGGCATCGACCTAGCGTACGGCATCGGTGGTGCACTGCTCTTCAGCGGGTACATCGTCTACGACACGCATCTGATCAACCGCCGCCTGAGCCCCGATGAGTACATCTGGGGCGCGATCGCGCTTTACCTGGACTTCATTAACCTCTGTCAGTCTCTCGTCATGTTGCTCTCCATGAGGAATGCTGACAGAGATACATAGTCCTCTCCATCCTGAGGATCCTTAACAGCGGCAACCACGACTAATCTCCCAGCTGGATCATTTTGAAACCGCGCCATCTCTTTCCTTTCTCACATCTTCTCTTCCCTGTAAAAGTTGTAAACTTATCAGACGAACTCGAAAATTATGATGACCGGTTTATGTATTTGGATGTCATAGCGTGTTGGGCTTGTATCGAGAGTGGATACTTGTAAGGCGGAGGAGACTGTAATAAACCGGGGCATTCATCGGAAGTCCGCGTCAGGGTCGCGCGTCTCAGTCGCGTCCTCGTACCAGCGCGAAGCAGTCATCGTTTCGGCCTGTCACCACCAACCAGACGTCCACTGATAGCTACCATCCTCCATTCATGCCTCATGCCGAACACCCCCTCTTCCGACGACTTCGACGTTGATGAGGCTATCGACCTTACCGAGGAGGTCCTGGCGGTGCTCAAGCGGGCCGAGGAGCAGAACTCCCAAGACCGGTACACGCTCTCACAAGTCCCGCTGCAGCAGCACCTCCCGCGGTCCCAGCACCCGCTCGCGACCTCCACGCCTGCTATCGCAATCTCTGCTGTCGGCCACACCCGTTCTCCTGGCGGCGCTGCACCATCCCAGCCGTCGAGGGCTGTCTACGTCCGCCCACCCCCTCCAAAGAAGTTTAAACCAAACCCGTACCGCCCGATACAGGAAGAGGATGACCTTCCCGAGATCACGGTCGACGCGAGCGGGCGGTATCAGGTCGCTGGTACCAAGCCTGCATCTCCGTCTACTGCTGCTGGCTATAACGCTCGCCCGAGCGGATCAACGGGGCATGTGAGGCAACCGAGCGGGCAATGGCAACAGCAGGCCCGACCGCCGCCTCGCCCACCTCTGGGAGGGCGCAGTTCGAGCTCGGGCGTGCCGCAAGTGCAGCGGCCCTCGCCCCTTGCCCAGTCTGTCACCGTTTCCCATCAGGCACCGGCACCGTCCGTGCGGCCTACGACGCCTGTTGCGCCTGCCAATGGTGTGGGCCAGGGTCACGCGAGGAGCTCGAGCCAGACGGCTGTCAGCCCTGGTGGTGCTGGGGCTCCAGACCCGGTATGGGAGAAAGAGCTGGCGGCGCTGAAGGCACAAATGGCACAGGTACGCCTTCGCCTTTGTGCGGAAGAGAAGCCGTGCTCACGTCATGCATAGCTGCAAAGCAAGAATCAGTCACTGGAGGCGGCTAAGGCGGCTGCTGAGGAGTTGCAGTATGCGAAAGCTGGAGAGGTGTCAAATGTGCGCCGGTTGATGGAACAGGTGTGTCAAGCGAGCTACATGGAGCGCGGACGACAACTCATGGCTCCTACAGCAAAGCAGGGCCAATGCGGACGCTCTACAGAAGATAAAGGCTGAGAAGGAAGAGGTAATCAAGGCAAAAGAGGCCGCAGAGCATGATATGCGCCTGGAAATCGAGCGGTTCAAGACGCAGATGATGTTCAAGGTGCGCTAGGATGCATCCACCCGCATATATACGTCTAACCAAAGTTGTAGCAACACGAATTCGAGACAACTACGAAGAAGCCATCGTGGTCGGTCCAGAGGCGAGGGGCACAGTCGCAACTTCAACCTGGACAGACACCAGCCCGGACCCCGTCCCGACGTCGTGTTGGATCCAGCCGGCCTCCCTCGTCTCCGGTCCAGCCAACGCCCGTGCGGCCAGCGCCGATGTTCAATGGTTTCCACAGCGGCTTCGAAACTTCGCAGAAGACATCCCCTTCCCGTACCCGCAGACCACTGAATAGAGCGACTCCAAGCAAGGGCAAGGGGCGTGAAGGCGGAAACGGGTGGGGCGAAGCATCCGAGCGAGAGTCAGTTCAATCCCGAGGAGAGACGCAGCAACTGGCCGATGACCGGCCGATGGAGGAGAGTGTGTCTATGGACTTGGCAGATGTTCCCATGTCAGAAACAGGAACAACTGCGGAGCCTGAGCCACAAGAACGAGAGGAGGTCGAGGAAGAAACATTCTTTGGTCCTCTTGGGGAGGGTGTCAGTTGGCGAGATGAAGTAAGTTCTCTGTAGTCGGGTCGTCTGCACGCGATTTAACTTATTTCCTAGTTGCATCACTCTGTGTTCAAGCATCGGTCACTATTATATTCATCTGACGACTCTGACGAACCACCTCCCTTGACCATACAACTACTGCTAACTGTCACTCTACCGGAAAACACTCCTATCGACGCTGCGACCACATATAGGCAACACTGCTCCGAGGTTCTGAGTGCTTTTGGAATCGACGACCCGATGACTGTTGTCGGAGATGATGGTTCATCTGAAGAACTGAATGTAGTTGGACAAGGCTTGAGTCAGCTAGCGCATGTCTTCTGTGCTTTGGAGCTGGTAGGTGCGCTGCACTCGTCTATGCCACATGTCCTGATTACCTCAGATCAAACCCCTTGCTCTCTGCTTCGACTTGCTGGCATTCATAACGTTTCATATCCCTGCGTTCCGCCACGTCCTGCTCGCCGTGCCTCCCGATGCGCCGGACTCTCCCCCAACGCTGTTGTCAGCTTTGCGAGATTCTGTGCGATTGCATTTGAAACCCGCCAAGATGCGAGAAGCAGATACTGAACGAAGAGCACTCGCCGAGACCTGTCTTACGATGATGGAGAGCGTCAGTTGGCGGATTGGGGAAGACGATGTGCTGAAGTCAGCGCGGTTCTTCTGGACCTGCAAACGCAACGCTGAACTTGTACCAGATTAGGAATCCTTCCCACGTCCCAAGGCTTCCTATCAACTCTGCTTAGCTCCGCCCAACCAGCGTGGATGGTAGAGCGCTCAGCCCGATTTCTTTGCCTCCTTAGTAGCCGTGAGTACTACTACGCCGTGCTCATGGGACCTACTGAGCAGATGTAGACTCTCTGCTGTTCCGCTCCATGCTCTCGTTCCCCGATCAAGGAGGGCAACCCAGCGCTGTTAGGCCTGACTTTGCATGTATCCCGCTCATCGACATGTTGTCCAACTTCCTCGTCACTCCCCAAGCAGGTGCTACTTTCGAGCAAAAGCATTCAACCTTCCAGGCTGCTATATGCACCATGACATCCCTGTCGATAGCACACCCGGACGGTCGTCAACTCCTGCAAGGATCTCGGTCGCTAATTCCCTCGCTCGTCCGCTGTCTCTTATCTCAGTCCACCCACCTATGGGATGAGGATGAGTCCATTATTGATTCTCCTGATCGACAAGCCACGTACGTCACCTTCACTGCACCTGTTCGACTGTTCTGACGTGTATATCAGTGTACTGCAGACGCTGCACCTCTGCCTAACTCTGTTTCAACATCTTGGTCTATCGAGCGATCTTGGCCAGAAGCTGCAGAATTCGACCAGATTCTACAATGGCATCACACACGCCTTCATCCTCGCTATCGGCCGGCTCAGCTATGCAGATGCTCCCGACTGGCTAAGTTCCGAGAATGTCATACACGCGGAACAAATGCGAGACCAGGCACGAGACCTGTTCGAGCACGTCATCGAAGAACCCGAGGAGGGCGATATGATCTGGGCCGCATACCAAGACGACGGGGAGGACTTGGCAAGTGCAACGGAAGCGGAGCAGGAGCAGGACGAACCGGAACAACCGGACATACCGATGGACGAAGACTGACGATGGTGCGGTGGGTACCAGATTACCTTTTCTTGCCTTTCTACTTCTCTCAGGGTACATAGCTCGAGCAACTGTTTCAATAGTGCAATCACACGTGTGTACGATGTAACAACGAATGAGAGACCTCTTTCCTTCTCCCCACCCGTAGTCTGCTCATTGTCCTCCGTCCATGTGTCTAGTAATACAGCGAGATGGCGGCCGAAGAGAGATGCCGCCGATACAAAAGATCCCAGGTGTCGAAACGACAAAGAACAAAAAAATGAGGGAAATGCCACTCTATACATCTTCACAACATCACACACTCGCCGAGGCTGCTCAGAACCTCATTAGACCCTCCTCCGCCCATTCGGTCACCATAATCGTCGGCAAGCGCACGTCTCCAATGCCAAGCCCCCTGAGACGCTCCTCGGCCGTCTGCGGGCGTTTGAGAGGAACAGGGCTTGGGCTAGACCGCTCCAGGTCGAGCACCCTAAAGCTCGCAGCTCCCTTCCCCTGGTGTTGCTGATGCATGATCGGGTGCCCGAGCACGGGGGAGAACCCGAGCTCCGCCAGCCCCTCCGAGGCGTCCATCTCCCCCAGGTCGGGGTCGTCAAAGTCCGCTTCGCTCTCGCACGGGCTCTGCGGGAAGCCCGTAGGGCTCGTGAGCTCGCGGCGGGAGGCGAACGTCATTGGCAGGCCTTGCGTGGGGGAGGCGCTCGAGACGTACGAGGCGTTGGACGCGCTGGCTGGGAAAGTGACTGAACTCGGGAAGCCGGATGGAAGCGGTGGGTGCGAGGTGGACATCCTCAGCGGGAGATGCAGGTCGAGCGTGATCGCCCGTGTGGGTGTCGCTCGCTCTGTGGGGGAGTAGGTGCCCTCGTCATCCGAGGAGGAGGAGGCGAGGTCCTCCTCCTCCGAGGAGGCCTCGTCGTCAATCTCGCCCATTTCCTCCCGGTCAGAGAAGTCGCCCTCGTCCTGCTCGTCCGAAGCGTACTCGTTGTCGTCCTCAGGCGGGTACTGTGTCTCCGGAGAGAAGGGCTGCTCGTCCCCCTCCCACTCCACTTGCGGGGAAGTGATCACGATCGCCGGCGGTGGCACTGATGCGTGGCGCACGGGCGCGTGTTCTGGCTGCACGGGTGAGGAGGCGGGAGAGAAGACGTCCTCCACCGCGCCTGTGGCTGTCGCGCTTTCCGCTGAGAGGGAGCTGTTCGACCCTGCGGGGGTAGCGATACCGGCTGCGAACAGCAGCCTTGCGTACTCTGGTTTCCTCCCCTGCGCCGCCGGCTGGGGCAATCGCAGGGGCTCGATGGTCACCTGGGGCACCTGGTTTTGCCCCACGGTGGAAGTGACAATCTTGAGCTTTGGCCTGCCCTGCTCCGTCTTGTGCCCGCCGTGCAGCGGGGAGGTCGGGGGCGTGGGGACGGTGTCGTGCGAAAGGCGGGTTTCGGGGGAGGAGCTGAGGGATCCCGCGGGAGAGTTGGAGGCGAGGGAGGAGTCGGATGCGGGGGAGCGTGGGTCCCGCTGGGGTGGTTCGGGCTGCCTCTGGGCCTGTGGGCGCATGGGAGGGCGGATGCTCTCCGGCGAAGAGGTCAGCACGGGGGCGATGACTGCTCGCACGGGCGTGCCGGCCTTGACTGCCTTGACGTCCCTGGCCCGGGCGACGACGTGGAACGGGTGTGGCAGGCCCTCGCTCTTGGCATACGTGACCGGTACCCCGGGCGTCCCGTCGTAGGTCGCCACGCTCGACCGGCGCGGGGGGTTGCCGCGTGCGAGCTCGAGGTCGCTCATCTGCAGCGAGCCGGATGCGGCCGCGTCCGCCGCGCTCCCCCGTGGGTAGTGGGCGAACGCCTCCTTGCTCGTTGCTGCGCTTTCTGTGGGGTAGTTATGGTAGGCAGGCCCGGCGTGGAAAGAGGAGTTGCGGTATACCCCTTGGGAGGAGGCGGCGCGCGCACGCTTGCGGCAGCAGAGGTAGAAGGAAGCAAGCGCGATCCCCAGCAGAGCGAGGCCGATCACGCTCCCCAGTACTGCGCCCAGCGTGCGAGCTGAGGAGGAGGAGAGGGAGGAGGGTTTCACGCGCGATGTGGAGTCTGCTGCTGCTCCCGAGAAGGCGTTGGAGCTGGAGTCGGCGTCGAGCGGGTAGTAGGAGACGGGGGTGGAAGAGGGAAGCGGGAAGGTAGGGAGAAGCGACGCGGCCGAGGGCGCTTCTGTCGCCGTGCTGAGGGGCACGACTGGCCCCGTGGGCGTCGCTGCTTGTGGGGCCATAAGGAGCGGGAGGGCTGAAAAGGAGCGGACGGGCAGAATGCCCTGGAAACGGTGAGAAGGTGTTGGGGGAGGAGGGAGCAAGCGATGTCCCCCCGCCTTGTGCGTCCGGGCGGGTATATGAGACGCAGTCGAGTGCGGCCGGTCGAGCTGCTGTGACAGGCAAAGTGTTTACAAGCATGGCACCTCGTCCACATAGTCACGGCCAAGGCAGCACATTCCAGTCAACGGGTGTCACCCCGGCCCCGCGACGCTTCCGAGCGGGGCCCATCCCAAGGTTCTAGCGTCCATGATCGACTCCCTGTGGCCTCCAGGGACACATAGCGGGCCAAAACATTATGTACAAGCAGAATAGCAAGGTTCAGCAAGAAGTGTCCTGTACCGCGCGCAGACGAAGGAGGAGCGAACTGTGGGATGGGTTGCATACGCGGCAGCTTTTTCGTGGGATGACGCAGGCACACGTGATTCCGCGCCGACGTCGCTTCCGTAGGTTAAGGTTCGATGGCCTGAGTCTATGTGTCGTTGACCGTGGGATCTCGCTGGGAGGAGCGTGTGAAGAGCAGCTTCTGCGAAAACGGTGCGGAGCGGCAAGGTGCTCTGTCTCTTGCGCTGGTACTCGCACAAACCTCGGTTGACTCTGCAGCACCCTTACACACGCCCATCTCCAAAAGGTCCAAACAAAGCGTCAATTCCCCGCGCTGTGCCTGCCAGCGAAAGCACGACTGCCCCAAAGGGCAGACATGAGTCAGCTGCGGCGTACATTACATACGGGCCATCGCGTTTCGCGGATTGATATGGGCGTAGGCACTGCCCGCCTCTCCCAATAATCTTCGACAACGATCACCCACAATCCCGAACCTTGCTTCCAAAAATAGCACCATAATGTCGTAATGTCGTAAATGTCGAAAGGATGCATGGAAAACGCCTTCGTTGGACGATACGAGTCTGAAACGGCGGTGCTGCTGCACGCGTGGCTCGGATTTGCACTCGGCACCGGCTTCCCCAAAAAGTGCGCGCTTCGTTGCTTCTTCCGCGCCTCCGGCCGTGTGCCGGCAACGTGTGCTCCTCTCTACATACTTTTTTTGATGTCGGAAATCTAAGTCCCCCCGAAATCGATCTGGTTCATTATCGTCGTTCCTACGTGCACCGCACGCCGCACAATAGCCAGCGCCTGTCTCTCACATCAGTCCCCTAACGACACCTTTCCTCCCTGAAATCTCCTCAGGGTCCACCGTGATCTCGCCCTTCTGCCTGCTTCCTAACGACCCGACTCAAATTACTTCTGGAACTCCGAATCCATGCCTCTGGGCCTGTGAGTCTGTGGATCGCCCCCGGGTTTGTGAGACGCCCGTCGCATCGTCGATGATCGTGATCATCAGTGGCGCCTACTCAGGCTGATGAGTAGTGAGGGATGAGCATCACGGTGCCTGGGGTTCGCGGCCCTTCTGGGGTGTACTGTGGGCATATGCATATATAAAGCATCGGCCGCTCTGCTCGTCCCTTGTCTGCCTGCTTGCCTGTTCCCCGTCTGAGCGTCTATCCCTGTACCCCCAGCACCCTCTGACTCCCGCTCCTTCAAAACAAAACAAACCAGAACAAAAGCAGAAAGATGAGGTCCTACGCCATCGGCCGTCTAGTGATCCACGGTACCCTTCTCCCCCGCGTCTTCAGAAGCAGCCACTAATAGGCGCTCTGCGACAGGCCTCGTGCTGGTGTTCTCCATCGCCCTCCTGGGCGTGTCCGCAAACCTCGTTGCCCTGGGGAACAAGTTTGGCTTGACGGAAGAGTGGGCGCAGCTCGGTGCGTCTCCCCGCTCCCCGCCCTTCTTCTCCTCTGACCGTGCGCTTCTGCTGCGTGTGCGCGTGCAGCCCTCGCCATATCCGTCATCACCCTCGTCGCGCTCATCCCCGTCCTCGTACTCGACAGGGTGAGGAGGAATGTTTTCCCCAGCTGGACGGCCGTTGAGCTGGGGTGGAACGGCGTCCTCTGGGTGCTGTGGCTTGGTGCGTCCACCTTCTCACCTCGCCCTCGTTCTGCTCCTCTTCATGAGACATGCCACTAACGCGATCTGCAGCCTCCGCAGGCTACGCGACCAACACACTGCAAGGGATCGACTGTGGTTCGCGCTCTTGTACGCCTGCCTCTCGTTCTCCGCGTCCTCCCACTGACCAGCTCCTGCCCGATGCGACACATGCACAGACGAAGTGCTCTACCTCGGGTACTACCTCGGCTCGGACGCAAAGGGGGAGAGTGCGTGCGAGCAAGCGCAGGCCGTCGAGGCACTCTCATGGCTCAACTGGATCCTGCGTGCGTCCCTCCCCCGCTCTAGCAGCAGACCACCCCAGCTAACCCCCAACCAGTGTTCGCCCTCTTCTGGTGGCTCCTCATCACCGCCCTCGTCTTCCACTCCCGCTCGGGGGGCGCGCTATGGATATCCTCTCTCTCGGACTACGAGCCCGCCGGCGCCGGTCCCGCGAAGGGCGTGGACCTTGGCGGGGGCGGAGAGGTGCCCATGGCCCAGACGGGGTACGGAGCTCCGACGGTCGGGCAGCCGCAGCAGGGGTACTATGCCGGCCAGGTGCCGCCTTTGGCCGGCACCCCGGCGACACAGGCGACGCAGGGTCATGCGCCGCCGCCTGGCGTTGCCCAGGTGTAACGTGCTTGCGTTGTGTTTGGCTTTCACGCTGGTTTCTACAAGGACACTTCTCCACGCTCGTAGCCGTAGCTTCTTATAGCTTCCCATAACAGGCATGTCAATGAGATCACGATTTCACGTATTCAAGCGCATACATTCACTTTTTGGATATATAAGGAGAGGACCTACCTATTACTAGAAACACAAGGAACAAGAGGGGCGTGCAGTAGACAGCAACCTCGTACATATGAAACTGGAGCGGTTACACGGCGAGCTGGACGCCGCCGTTGCTCGTGCTGACAATGGCCGCGCCGCGCTTCTTCTTTTCGCCCCAGAACGCCGAGCCCATGAGGATGTTGGGGTAGCGGGAGAAGAGGATATGGCGCTCGCGGTGTAGGCCTGCCGGGTCGGACACGTTGGGCGTCTCGAGCAGGTCGATCTTGCCGTTGCTCGTGCGGGCCACAAAGTCGCCCTCGAACGCCGGGTGGAGCCCGACGCCCACCCGCGAGTTGGTCGTCGTAGCAGAAAGGTGGAGCGTGCTGTTTACCGGCTGCTCCAGCACGCCGAGGGTTACAGCCCCGTTCGTCGACTTGGCAGTCAGGCTGAAAGCACCCGTGGTGTTGCTCTTGAGCCACGTGTGCAGGTCAACGCGCCCGTTGGTCGACACGGCCACGAGGTTCGCCTTGCCGTCACCCCGGCGGTGGTGCGGCTCAGAGCCTTCCTTGTGCTTCCAGTGCTTGCCCTCCTTGCCCTTCTTACCCTCTTTGTGAGAGCGGTGCTCGCCGTCCTTGTCCCCAGCCCAGAGGCCCTTCCTGCCCTTCTTGCCCTTCTTGCCCGTACCGTCGTGGCATCCGCCCTTGCGCACATCCGGGACCTCAGACTCGCCTTCCGAGGTGCTCCAGAGTGTAGCATTGACCGTGATGGGAGCGTTCGCCGTGGTAGCAATAAGCGTGCCATTGATAGTCGGGAACACGCCGCTGATCTTGCCGTTCTTCGTCGAGAGCACGACGACGTCGCCGGAAATGGTGCCGGTCTCGATGGCGCCGTTGGTCGTCTTCAGCTGCACGACGTGCGCCTTCAGCGAGTCGACGTGGAACGCAGCGTTACTCGCACCGAGCTGGAACCTGCCAAACTTGATACCGGACAGGTCATCGACGTCGTGGTGGAAGATACCCATGTGGCTCGTGAAGGCGTGGATGTGCGCCTCGGTCGGGAACCAGATGTCGATCTTGGCCTTGGGCAGCGGGTGCAGGGGACGATGGTGCGCAACGACTGCGACACCGAAGAAGGTGCCCTTGTGCAAGAGCTTGCACACTTTGACCAGTTCAGGGTCGGTGACGCTGACGTTGTACGTGACAGTGTCGTTCAGGCTAGAGTCGGTGCGCAGATGGACACTGCCTGCAACAGGTCCGTGGGAAGCGACCACGAGGCGGCGGAGCGAGGTCGACAGATTGAACGAGACTGGATCGGTCCACTCCACACGCTCGTTCTCGAGGTCATAAACAGCACCAGACGGGAGGTAGCCGTCCTCGCTCGGCGTGAATGGCACCTGCATCGTCAATGGGGTGCTCTCGCCTTCGGTCGAGAGGCATTCGACCGTGACGTGATGCCCAGGGGGATGATGGGGACCGTGGGGAGGATACGGGTGCGGATCCTCAGGGTCGTCCAGACCGAAAGCCTCAGGCTTGTGGGGACGATGAGGCCTATCGGGCCGATGGGGCATGTCGGGAGGGTGAGGCATGTCGGGGTGGTGCGGCGGGAAATGAGGCGGGGGATGAGGCATGTCCGGAGGGGGAGGCCCGTGAGGGGGAGGCGGCATGTGAGGAGGAGGCGGCATGTGAGGAGGAGGCGGCATGTGAGGAGGAGGCGGCATGTGAGGAGGAGGAGGCATGTCCGGGTGATCGGGCATATGGGGGGGAGGGCCAGGATGTGGGAACTCGGCGGTCCAAACGTCCTCGATCACGCTGTCCTGGGTCAATTCCTCGGCAGCAGCAAGCTGATAATCCAACTGCAGCACCGTTAGACCATGCCTTTGGAGATGGGTGCTCAAACTCACGTATGCAAAGTTGTACCTGCCGTCGACCCACTCATCCGTCACATCTTGGCTGTCCATCATCTCGTTCTGCTCGTGACCGTGCCAGAAGCCGAACCTGGGAGGGCCGTCATGGCGGCTGTGGAAGAAGCGCCAGAGGTGGAACACCGCGAGAGCGCAGAGACCGAGCCTGATGGCGCGCTTGATCTTCCTGCGACGGTCGGGCTGCTGCTGCTGGGCAGGTTCGTCGCGCTTGGTTTCCAGGTTGGGATCGACGGGTGCGTAGACGGGCAGGACGTCCTCGACAGATCCAGATTGCTTGCTCATTGCGTCCTCGGTGTGGTTGTCCTCGGGGAGACTGTGCTTTTCAGAGGTGTGCTGGTCTCCGACGATCATGGTCGAAAAAGAGGCGGGGCAGACAGTAGCGAGTTCTGATATGCTGGTGGACGTTCTGCGCAAAGCACTGCGCCGATTCGACCCGCGTGGAGCGTGTTCAGAGTAAATGAGGCCCTTCGCTAGGACATCTGCGGGACGGCTGTCACCCAGGGCCAGCCGCAGCACTGCGGAACGGGCGCAACTGGGGCGCAGTGTCTCTCACACATTTCTCCACCATACGCTCGTCATTTCGACCCAAACACTCTGAAATTATCGCCGTGAAAGACTGGCATTGTGTCGTGCATCGTTATAATGTTTACGCCTCTATGCAGAATGAGCACTTCAAGGCTGCCTCTACTGAAGACGTGCATCAACGGACAACACAAATGCGGTCTAAATTAGGGTCCTCACAACATATCATGTGCGAGCCTAACTGCGCGGGGGTGGCGCATCCGGTAGGTTACGACGCCATATGCCGAGCCCATATTTTCGTCCCTCCACACCTTGAAGGACGCCGTTCGACCTTGGATTGAATGTATAAGCAAAATTGGGTCAACGTGCCAGAGCATGAGATGAATGAAGCAAGCCTAATCGCGACACACGTCAACGCAGGGCAGGCAGTCAGTGGCAGTGCTTTCGAACCTTCTTTCACACGGCGTTGATGTTCCCTCGGTTTGAGGCGAATGTCCGCCATTCTTGTTCAGAGATGGCCATTTCTGCTCTCGCTCGTAGTAAGACTGGCTATATCACTGGCAACCTGCACGTTCTTTCAACCCGATGAATATTTCCAATCTCTTGAGCCCGCGCATCACGCGGTGTTTGGCTATGGAGCGCTCACTTGGGAATGGACGATCCGGCCCCCGCTTAGGAGTTTCGCTTATCCCGCTCTGTTCGTGCCGCTCTACTGGTTCTTGAAAGTAACTGGACTGGATGCGACCCGGCTACTGGTAAGCTGGATTCTCCGCGGAGCATGGCGTGTCTTGATGCGGAGCCCGCCTTGAGATTGTCCTACCCAAGCTGCTGCAAGGCGTCATCGCCTCGTTTGCGGATTACTATACCTTCAAGCTTGCGGTCCGGCTATATGGGCTTAGATATGGAAATGCTGCTGTGAGTTGTCCGAAGTTGATCCGAAGGAGGCTGATCTGGTTGTAGCTGTTTCTATCCCTCACTTCGCTCTTCAACATTCTCTCTCTGACAAGGACGTTATCTAACTCGACGGAGACAAGCTTAGCAACCGCTGCGCTTTACTACTGGCCGGCACTGACCGCCGATGATCATCTACGTCATGACGTCAGGTTTGTGGGTTAGCTTGCCCGTGCTAAGGGATCATTCACGGGATCTTGCCAGGTCCCGATTCCGCTTAGCTCTTTGCTTGGCCGGCTTGGCCGTCGTGATTCGACCCACTTCCTCTATCATGTGGGCGTGGATGTTCGCACTTACCTGTTTTGACACGATAAGGGGCAGACGGTCAACATTCCCGATGTTGATTGATATTGGATTCATTAGTTCCGCGGCCGTGGTTCTGGTAATCGGCATCGACTCATTGTATTATCGACAGTTGGTGTTCACACCCCTGACGTTTCTACGTCAAAACTTCTTCTCGGCCGCCCCGATCTCGGATTTCTACGGTCAGAACCCTTGGCACTATTACGTGACCCAGGGGCTTCCACTTCTGTTGAACACCGCCTCGCCGTTCGCCGCCTACACCACGTGGATCACGCTGACTCGCAACGGCGAGACCGCATCGAGACGGTTATGCTCCTTAATTGGATGGACGGCCTCCGTGTACAGCCTGGCCGGCCACAAGGAGTGGAGGTTTCTCCACCCTCTTCTGCCCGTATTACTGCTCTTGGCGACCAAATCAGTAGTCGACGCACACGGGGGAGTTGTGCAGAAGAACGGCGTCCACGAGTCGGCGAACACTTTGACAAACTCACTGCGCATCGGGCCCCGCCATCTATTGCTCCTTCTGGCGTCTTTACCTCTGGGCATCTATGTCCTCCGGTTTCACGGTCGAGCACAGATCAGTGTCATGCATCACCTTCGGTCTCTGGACAATGCCGAGCTCCGAAGCGTCGGCTTTCTAATGCCATGCCACTCCACTCCGTGGCAGTCGTATCTCCACCGCGAGGAAGTAGAGATATGGGCCTTGGGGTGCGAACCTCCCGTCGGGCAAGTAGGTCTAGCCATTTTCGGCGGCCCGTGCTCATGTATTGCTCTCACTAGACTATACGCGTCGGATGTGTCGGCCTATCGAGATCAAGCTGATGTATTCTACGACGGTCCGGCAGTCTATCTCTCAGAACGGTTTCCAAGTCGGGTGGATCCAACATTTCCGCCGTCACCCATGCCAGTATCACCACCGGGAATGCCACTGATACAGAACTGGACCCATACCTGGCCATCGCACCTGGTTGCCTTCGGCGTCCTGATTGGCGAACCGACGGTCCGGGACTTCTTGACGCAAAGGGGATACGGGGAGGCATGGTCCATATCTAATGGTTGGGAAGAAGACGCTCGGCGCCGAGGTGGAGTGAAGGTGTGGCAGTGGACGGGGAGATAGGGGATTGGCGGTTCCATGATGAATGAAAGACTATATTGGGAGAAGAAATCAGTGCTTGACTCAGGCAATCGAACGCCTCAGAATAGATGGGTTCACGGGTCGCCGGATATTTCCTCGAATTCTCTGCGTGGCTCAACGCGCCATCTACAGTGTTGGTCCTTCTGACGTCTTTACATCTGGGCGTTTATTGTCCTCCCAGTTCACGGTCGAGCACTATGCGACGTCGCATTACCTTCCCTCTCCGGGTAATGCCAACCTCCGAGTCCAGCTCCGAACTGTCGGGCCGCTGATGTCATGCGACTCCATGCCATGCCTGTACCGGCTGCAGGCAAATGGGTACCAGTCGGCCCTAGATTGACACGCTCCTATCAAGCAAACATTGCCAACATTCCCTTGCTTTCGCACCCTTAGCTCTGTGACCAACATCGTCTCTGCTCGAAGGGGTTCAGACGTCATGCAGGGACTCCAGTTTACACGCCCTATCATCCATGAGAATCGAACCTCGGTCGACCTGCTTTCCTGGGTAACAATGACTTCCATTCCGTCGATCGACTTTCAACAATTCCGAGGAAGAAGCCGCAGCCAGTATCTCAGCGTATCATCCGATACGAACTGTTTCCGAGGGGAACATTTGGTGCATGCTGTCGGCAGGGACCCTGGGTATCCTACGTGGCTACACATGGTGGACGTGCTCTGCTTCACATGAGGATTTCAGTTGCAGGGTGGTAGGTTTTCCATCGTTGCACATTGTTGACAGCTGCTTTGGCCGCTTTGAATTCCCAGCATCAGGGTTGCTGGCGGACATCATGCTGTGCAGTGCTTCTGGAAGCCGCGAGTGCGCTTCCTAGACCGCGGAGCCCCCGAATTAACGACACCCTCTTCCGCCGAGTTCGTTTATCTCCCATTCGCATTCCCACTCAACCCCATCCCCGTTCCCCTAGGGTGGGGTCACGGGGTCGAAAAGCAAATCTCTTGCATTGCCATCCATCGGGCGAACCGCTATTGATGAACGTACGGAACAATCGCGCACAATCCTCGCGGAGAATTCCCGCGCTGGTCTTCTTCCGTGGTTTTCCCTTGAGTTCGAGTTTTTCCTACCCCTCTTTTACTTGTAAGAGAATGGGGATTGGCTTGAACCAAGGAACCGCTGACTGGGTCATCTGATCGCGTAGGCCACCGCTGTACCTTGCAAGCGCGTATCTTTTTGCATGTGCCGGTAAATGGTTGGATTTTGACTTTCAGCTGCTACTATAGCGTGATTCTTCCGAGATAACGCAAGAATTGTTGGCGAAGCGGCATTTTCCTTCGCTCACTGATTGGCCCGGCAGCAAGACCCTTGTCCTATCCACCACTGACGGTTGGCCCTTTAGGTGCGGGCGGAGGTTGCATGTGGCCACCTCGGTCATTACCCACCGAACGGGTAACTGCCGCCCGTATGAATGAACAAACTTCCTCGTGCTAACAATAAATCTTTCGGGCTATGTTGTTGCTCGACAATGGCGTGACTTTTGGCGTCCCTGATTGACTAGCTTCGAATCCGCCATTAACGTCATTTCTTCCTGAAGAATGGTCGGATAGTCTAATGAGAGTCAGGGCGGTGATCCTGACAACTCTACCCCAACCGTGTTTTCAGGGGCTTTGTCTGTGCTGTCAGATCTCCGCATCTCGAGCGGATCCTCCCTTTGCCTGCTTTACGTACGCTCACCTGCTTCAGGCAGGAGATGATTCTCTATACGCTGGCGCTATCATGTACCTCAGCCTGTGATTTTGTTCCGAACCTGTACGCTTTGGCTTCGCATTGTGTGTTCACAGTGTTGGAAACCACCGTGAGGGCGATATTGTGAAAATCTCCGCGGCAATCGGGGTCCGTTCAAGTGAATTATGTCGGTATCCCTCGTCCATGGTCTCGGTGCTGAGATAGAACGCTGGGTCCAGAAATTCTTGGACCTCTTTCATTTTTCATTTCATCTCGGCCACACCGCGCCAATGATACTGACGCATTGCACTGCACTGAGTAGGCTATCAGCCGCTAAGCCAGTGTCGTCCGAGTTTGTACCATGCCACCCGCCTGCCGTCTATCACGGAATCATACCAAGTTGGATAGGTCCAACATTTCCGCCGTCACCCATGCTAGGGTCATGGCCCGGATGTCACTGATACAGGGCCGGACCCATGCGTGCCCTTCGCAGTTGGATTTTTCGGCGCACTGATTGGAGAAGCCGCGATGCGAGAACCATTGACAGAAAAAGGGTATGGGGAGGCATGGACCGTGTCTATTGGCTAGGAAGCAGACGGACTGCGGGTTTGTGGCGTGAAGACGTGGCAATGGATGAGAAGTCAAGCGAGCGTAGATTGGATCGCAGACCGACGACGATTAGACCTCCGGGCAGTCACGAGTGCGTGTTGAATTGCTCGGGGTTGTGATAGGCGAGGCTGTCGCAGAAGGAGGGGCGACAGATGGCGCGGTGGTCAGAGCGCCACATGGGCCGATGAGCGACACGAGAAAGTGAGGAGCTGTGATGCGGACCGTTGGCCGGCGGCAAGGGGCGCGATAGGAAGGAGGACAAGCGACGACTGCGGTGATCCCGCGATCTGGGTTACGTTGCGGGCGGCACAGCCTTCTATCGGGGGCCATCCCGCGTCTAAAGTCCTATCTCCGCCACCGCGTGCCATCCAATGAGCGCGCTCTGATGCCGCCGCGTCGGAAGGCTTTGAACCTTCCTTCAGGACAACCTTGAGCGCCCCTTTGAACGTGCAAAGGCGCGCGCAGTCTCCGCTCACAAAGGACTCTCAACCTTCCGCGGCAGATTTGGCTCGGCCGACCGTCCCCGGGCACGCATCCAGACATCCGATGACAATTGGTGCACCGGGCTCGTGACACATACTCAAGCTCAAACCGGCAATTATTCGACTGTAGTTGGGTAGAGTAAATCCGAGCATTGACGCAGTGACAGTCTGATGACGATAGTATTAGACACCGATCCGGTGCACTGGATGCCGGCCGGCCATGCCCCCGATTGACAGCGGAACCCCGACACTGGTCTCACGGCTCACGGGGGACCCGGCGGGCCTGCATGGACGCAAGGTTCGCTTCGTGGGCTGGTCAGTCTAATGCGCCTTCTGGAAAATCGTGATTGCGCGAACCCACTCATGTTTGTCGAAGGTACCTCGCGTGTGATTTGGACACGATCCTCGTCGCGCATGCGGGACACGGTGTCCTCGTCGATATCTCGGCGTGTCTTCATGAGAGTTCCGCGGGAGAGCGCGGAGGGAGCAGCGGCCTCGCGTTCCTGAGCGAACGGAAGAGGAAGGTCATGGTCCTGGGCGTGGTGGATGTGCAAGCTGTGAGTGACGTCTCGTTCTGCCCTTTGTTGTCGTGAACTGGATTGATGGCGCGGGAGCAATCCTATCCATCATCTGTTCCAAGTGTTTTCTTTTCAACGTGATTATTGTGTTGCGCTGTGTTTTTCTCTGCGTTTTTACGTGTGCACAAGCGGGCGTCGCCCGCCAGCGGTCTGTCGGTAAAGCATGGGCGGCAACCATCCTGATATGGGGTGGTCTCTTATTGTTTATGCGGCTTGACGCGCCTTTTGTTGTACGCGCGCCCGGGGGCGTGCTGTGCTGGGCACGGCGTGATAGGGGATCGTGGCCAGATGCGTTGACTTGCTTTTGTTGGTTGGCATGCTGACGACCGCTCTCTGCTCTGATTGTTCAGGACGCGCTCAAGATACCGGATTTGGATGGTGCGTCTGCCAGAGAGGCGGGCGTCGTCGATGGGCGGACGGTCGTTAGGGCGGTGCTGGTGCGGGAGGTGGATGGGCTGTCGTTCGAGCAGTGGGAACGGGGGATTGCTAGTCTAGAAGCTAGTGCGGGTGCAGCCAGAGTGGCGCGATAGGAAGTAGGATAGAGACGGGCTAATGGATACGAGCGAAACTGCGTGATTTGGACACGAAGAGGGGCACCACGTAAGAAGCAGGTTGGGGGAGAGGGTCTGAGGAGAGATAGGCTACGGCGGAGAAGGGGACAGAGCTCCGTTAGATGGGAATCTCGGAGGTGTCTGTAAAAGGCAATAACTGAGGGGGTTATTGCTTGACTGTTTCTCATGAGGTGCGCTCGGGGGTGTGTCGGGGGTTGAAAAGGATGGCCGTCTGTGTGAGTATTGTGAATGGCCAAACGGGGAGAGCGGGTAAGGGAATCGCGAGTTGGAATGAGGAAGGGCAGATCACGACACACCGCCCTAGCTCCACGGCGCAAAAGGAAGCAGGGCGACCCGGCTCGGTGGACGGGGGGGACACGCGCGTGGTGATGGGAGAGAGCCCCCCGGTTGACGCGTTGGGATGGCCCATCACACGACGCGTGCGCAAATCAGGTCAACAACGACGGGGGAGTCGGAGGGGCCGCCCTCCCTTCTCGCTGCCTGATTACCGCTCTCGCCTTGTCTCCTTTTCGGGCCCGCCCCCTTCCCTCCTTCTCTTTCTGCCCAATTCTAATAAATACCCCCCCTTGTGCCGCACAACCCTTCATTCCATCCCTCTCTCAATCCCCCCCGACCACCGAAAGCCCCTTCCCCTGCTTAAATTGACCACCATCCCCCGCTCCCGATCCAAGCGCATACATCGTCCTTCCCCCCTCTCGCCACACGTCCCCTCAATGGATCAGGTAGGCTCTACTGTAACCCTCGCCCATCCCTTCCGGCTCAACCAATCCTTCCTCCCGTCCTACTCTATGCAGGTTGGCAACTCCCCGCCCCTCACCGCTCCCTACCACACACTCACACACGCTATGCAGCAAGACTACTCCCACCCGCACCACATGCCCCCCTCCCTCCAGACGGGAAACCAGTCCTACGGTCGCGGCACCACAGCATCCTCCAACGCCTCCAGCCTCGACTACTCCAACGCGTCCGGCGTCTCGCCAATGTCCGCCGCGCCCCATTCTGCATCCTCCACAGGGTCCTTTCCGCCCACGCCGTCCATGTCCCCCTTTGGCTACCAGCAAGGGTCCATGGGCGTGTCCATGAACGGCCACTCTGCTCACTCCTCTTCCCTCTACACCCCGCCATCCAGCGCAGGAGGATACGGCAACTACAAGTCCCTCCCCAGCGGATACGGTCGCGCACCCACCACCTCCAGCATGGCGGACGATGCCGGTGTCAACCTGAGACGCCCCGAGACACAGTCGCGTTATCCCCTCACGCCCTCCCACATCGGCATCCCGCCCATCGCGACCCTGCCTAGCGACGAGCACAGCGGCGCTAACTCGAGCCCCGCTTCAACGGATTTCAGCGCGAGCCCCCGCTTTGGAGAACCGGTGGAGACGAAACCCGTTATCAATACGCAGGAAGAGCAAGCCGGTGATTGTACTGCCTTCATCAGCAAGCTATATCAGTACGTCCTATTATCCTATTCCCGATGATGCATATATGCTAACTAATATCCCGGCAGTCTCCTCTCGCGCCCCGAATACGGTCGTTTCCTGCGCTGGAACGAAGCCGGCGACGCGTTCATCCTGATGAACTCGGCAGAGTTTGCTCAGTTTGTCCTCCCCCGTTTCTTCCGCCATAGGTGAGAGTGTGCCCGCGCGAGGGTCCACTGCCTCCGCTGACAAAAGTCCCTATGACAGCAACGTCTCGTCCTTTGTCCGTCAAATCAACCTTTATGGCTTCCAGCGCGTCTCCACAATCTGCATCCTCGAGTTTGCAGACATCAACTCGGGAGACCCGACCCAGGGTACCGATGCGGTGCAGGCGTCCGGCTTTACGCATCCCTATTTCCGTCGCGGACGCCGCGACCTGCTGAAGAACCTCAAGCCGCGCAGCGCGCGCCGCTCCAAGAAGGCTGCGGCAGCTGCCGGGACGAACGGGCAGAACGGGCAGTCAGCAAAGAAGGAGGGCGAGGCCGTGCCCATGTCGGAACCGAAGAGCCGTGGCCGCGGTCGTGCGTCCAACGTGCCTCCCACGCCTACCAACATGTCGGCAACTCCCTTGTCGGCTGGCGGAATGAACGGCATGCCTGTTTCGAATCAGTCCTAGATCTAAGCGTGCGGTATGCTGTTTCGATAACAATTTCTCTTTTTGTCTCGTGTTCGTCTCCTTGGTTTCCTCCAAAGGTGTAGCGTTTTACAAAAATTCCCTGATCTCCCTACGTTCTTACATTTCAACATCCCCACCTTTGCGGGCAAGGCGCACTGTGCGGTCTGCCTCTTAATCAAAAGCCCGCAAATTGTGGTCTTCCTGTTTTAACTTTTCTCATTTACGTCTCCGAGTCTCGACCCGTCTCCCCCATGTATTACCCGATGATAGCCTTTCCGCTTGTTTGTTTTTGTGCATGATAGTCACACAACAGTAGGAAAACGAGAGAGCATATGGCGTCGATCGACAGAATACGTTCTCATGCGCAATCAATGCCTGCTTGGCCGGATATGGCGTACTTCGTCCTGCGTGCCTTCTATCTTCCCATCATCGTCCCACTGTGCGCCTCCTTGATGGTCTGCGGATCCGCTTGTTGCCTATGCGAGGCTCGCGCAGCTGTGCCCTCGATACGTCCGCGGCAAAAGCCTTCAGGCTGGGCGCGGAAATGCAATGGAGGGGATGGCACCACCCCCGAGAAGGCGAAGCGGCGGGCAGAGCACGTAAGCCCCAACGAGCAGCTGCAGCCTTGCGGTGCGCGATTTTGGCGGCCGTTGCTATTGCGAACGGCGCATGGTGAGTGGTACGGCGCAGGAGCAGCTTATGGCAGGTGCGGACGCTCGGGCGCGTGCAGCATCATGCCTGCCTTCGGCGGACAAGGTATAACATGCTACGGGAAGACAAGGAGAAGGAGAAGGGCGGGCGTGGGCGTGGGTGTGCGAGCCTATCTCCATACGTTCCGACCCCTTCCGCTTTGACCTCCGTTCACGCGCGCCGGCCCCCTGCCAGCGGCGTATTCTACAACTCCAGCTCAGACTTCTAATTCTACGATTTCGACTTCGAGTTCTCCGAGTGAGCGCTGGCCTGTGGTTATTGGGGCAGAGTGGGGGGCCAGCGCGGGGTGCGAACGGCTGCCGCTAACAGAACTGAACAAGCTTTCCCTTCCTGCCAGCGGACGGCGGGTTTCGACGCTTAGGGGCGGGAGAACCGTGCGATGATGCGGGTTCCAGTCACTCGCACCCCCACGCCCCCTGCGGAGCGAGAGAAGGCAAGCGCGAATCATGGCTCTGCCATTATTTGGAGTCAAGAGCGCACCCCCGCGGTGTAATCGCGAATTCCCAGGACGGAGGGCGCGGTTGCGCGCATGCAAGCGTGCGGTTCCCTGCGCCCTCGCTGGCCAGGGCAGGACCCCCAACCAGCCGTGCGAAGCCTGGTCTACTTCCTTTGTGCTGGGCTTCTCCGACACCGGCTCGCTCGGCGTTTTCTCCGGTCTTCGCGCAGGTGCTGCGTGCGACGGGGATCAGCAACGCGGCTAAATGGCTAAAGACTCGCATGGCCGTCGAGTGAATGGGCAAGGGTCTCCCCGCTGTCCGTCCCTGTGGTCAGCGACCCGCCTCGCGCTTCTCCGCTTCCTACCCTGAGGGGACCCGACCCGTGAGCCGACGAGGGCAGAAGGAGTGCGTCACAGGCGACCTGGAACGTTTGGAAGACGCGGTGTGAACGGTCGCCCGATATGACCAAATCCAGATAAAGTTGGATTACCCAACCCCCGATTCCAACACTCTATCCCGCGGATCCGCACTCTCGACCACGCCCCTTGGCCCGCTTCCCCGCTTCTTGGTTGCTCATCGGCTTCTCACGGCCGGGTTTCCGGTTTCCACACAATGACATCGGCGATCCCGATGCTTCTCACCCCTTGCCACTTTGGACATGTTCGGAATACGCGCCGGCGGTTTAGCTTGTTCCGTTCGCGTGGCGAACAGCCCCCATCAACCGGCATTCACCCACTTCCGGACGCAGTTCTGCCCGCATTCCATTGTTGTGGTACCATCATTTATCGTTCTGTAACATGTTCCATTCATTGTGCATTTTTGGGTCACCGGACGATGCTACACAAACGAATGGGCTGCGTACGCACGGCATTCAGCGGCGGTCATAGGGGAGGGGGTGGCAACAATAGAGCGACCATGCTTGGTCACGCGTCCACAGCATTACACGTAGTCGGAAATTATGTAAGCCTGCGATTGGCAAGATCAGTCCTGCCTTCTTGATGGATCGAACCGCGATGGATCTTACCACATCTCTGTTCCCTCCGCCCTCCGCCGCCCGCTGGAGAACGGAACAATGCTCAGTCCTCGGACACGTCGCCGTACTCGTAGATGCCGAACCGCTCTCGTCTCGCTTCCTCCGTTGCACCGGACAATGCCTTGCCGATCGCTGGGTTGGAAGCAAGGTACTTGCAACTTTTGTCCACCTGCGCGAGCCCTTCTCGAACAAGGTCCACATTGATGCACGCTGCCGGATCCGTCAGTGACGCCGAAGTGGGATCAATCAATCGAAGGTGCAGCAGGGATCCTTCGCGATAGTCGGTAATGGCAATGAGCTTGCGTCCCTACGGTGAGATCGATTGGTGAGCCTGTGCATCGCGGCCGACGGACGATCGGTGGGACTCACCTCACACAAACTATGGAAACGCTGTAACGCTTCCTCTCCATACTCGCTGTCTGATCCCACAAGTTTCACGAAGCTTGACAACAACAATCAATTTATTAGACTTGGGGTTCTGACCGACCTGGCCGTACCTTAAACGCGCGTCAGTGGCCTGAGCGGGCAGTGCCTTGAACTTCGAATCTAACGGGCGCATCTGCGAGAATGCAACAGTGTCTTGGTTGCCGTAATCGCTGGAAATTGAATTAGCACCTGAGACTCAATCACCCACAAAGCGCGTACATGAACGTAATCTCGGCCTCCTTCTTGACCGGCGACGACCGTACAACCTTCGCACGATACCTGTTACTGTGTGTGAGAAAGCCATTGACAGAGGGTTAAGTGATTCTGATTACCATTGACCATCTGCGCTGAATTTGGCCGAGACGAGATCACCCTTCTTTGGCACAAATCCGGGTGCGGAGCTCGCGGTCCGGTTGTAGATCGCAAAGTCGCTCATCATCTTCTCCAGAGCAGCGATGCCTGATACTCGTTTGCACAAAGACTGCATTGGGTTAAATCGGCTTACCACCATCCTTGAGGATTTGAACAGAGAATGCAGTCCCGGTTGGGCTCGTGCGAATATCGGATATCATGACGTCGAGGTATTCCGGTGCGTGCGGAGTGGCATCGCCATTCGACCCGCCATTGACCTCGAGTACGACAGGGGCATCATCCGTATGGTTGGCCCAGAGCTAGGGACAGAATTAGGATGGACACCGTTGGTCACACGGGCGACTCACATTTTTCTTCTCCTTTTTGGCTGCGCCCTTTGGTAAAGGGGTCAGCCACGTTGTTGGATTCCAAATGCCTAATGCCTTACCTCTGCGTCGTATAGCTGTTGGGACCAGGACAGACCCTCGGCAGAGTAGGCGTGCACCGATGCCAGCCCCTCATTGACGAGCGATAAGGCGGCGTTCTCGGTCTTGTTGACCCACATGGTCCCGATGAAGCCGCCCGACTTGTCCACATTGTCGAACTCCACCTCGACATCTCTCTGCATGAAGCGACGGTTGGCGAACTCCAATGCCTCCGGTCCACACGGCTCGCTTGTCTCGGACGGGTTCCTCGCTGTCCGAGGAGCACGAATACCCGCGAGGACGAGTGTGAGAGTCTGATTCTCTTTGGGAAGGTACAGTCTGAAGATAATATTCGTCAGCGGAAGACAGATGGAACACACCCCAGATACCATACTTGAATCGGGAGCCGGCCGCAACGTATTCCACAACGGCAGGCACGCGCCCGGAACGCTTGAAAGAAGAAAGGAACTGCACGGCTTTGGCGTGCGTCTAACAATGATCAGCGGCGGCCGCCTTCACAAAGAATAGACAAGCTACTTCTGAGGCATTGCCAACCCGAGTTGGGGATATTTCTTTCGGAGAGTGCAATCCGCGAGCAGCGGCAACCGCACTACACAGAAGTTGAGTGTGTAAACTGCCAGAGAGAATCAGAGGACATACGCTTGTTCAGCGGCCATGAACTTGTCATAGTCAGGCGAACGGTTCTCATCGTCACGACGGTGCCGCATCGCGGTGGCGAAACCTTTCTCGATGAGCTGCTCTGCGACGTTGCTGAGACATGGTCAGACAATAGTGGGCGAGGCAAAATCTCGACATACGCATTGCCACCGCCGACTCGCACAGTCGCACAATCACGCTCCTCGTACTCGCCCTCCGGAGGGCGGATGTAGTCGATGTTAACGCGTACGTGCTTGCCAATAAGCTTCTTTCGCAGGAACTACACGCCGTTGTGTCATTCCCGCTTCCCGCTCTGCGAAACATAGCAGCTCACCTCACGCGCCTCATTCGCCCAGTGCGCTTGCTTAGGATCGTTCGCCCTTGCGGCCCTGACCGAGCTAAGCTGTATCCTGCGCTCCTTATTGGTGCTTTTCTCGACCACCGAGATCTGGTCGCCGGTCCAGACACGGATGACCTGGCCCTCAAAGGAACGGCTTTCCGTGCGCACAGCGGGGCCCGGGCCGGTGGACGAGGCGGCGGGTGCGGTGGACTTATACACGCCCAGGCGTTGCTGCTTGGCGGCTCTGCACGTTTCTTAGTCAGTGGAGTTGAGACTGAGCGGAAAACTCACACTTCGGCGGCACGGAGACGCTCCATGATCCCGAGCGAGGAGAGCATCCCAGCGTGCCATCCGACCACATGGGCCAGACCCGCCTGAACCAGGAACTCGGCGATGTTGCCCACTGGATGGATGACCACTCCAATGAAGTAGGACGGGGGTGCCGGAGCAGCATTCGCGTTCAACGGCGTGGCAGCCGGCGCAGGCAAGGAGAGGAGTGTAGTCTTTACGTGTCGCTGGAGCAGGCGGGACTCGCTGAAGAAGCGCGCTTCGTTGCCGCACTCCTCCCCTGGCTCGCCTTCCTTCGGGCTCGAGCGGGGACAACGAATGCCGGCAATGGAGATGTTGATGAATTGATGCCGGTCGTCCGCGAGGAGGAGGCGTAGGCGCAGGTGGTCGCCGTCGCGCACTTGTTCGACGAGAGCTGGGGAATATATAGGTATGGTGGGGCAGCACGGTCCGCAAAAGTACATACATTCAATCGGCTTGCCTTTCCACTCAGTCAAGAATGCGAAAGGATCAGTGGGCATGGCGTAGTTTATGGTGCGCTCCTGTAAACGTGTCAGCAAAATGAAGCTTAGGAATCGTAAGGTGTATGCGCACCACTGGCCCCTCCGGGTTCCAGAGCCCCTTCCCCTCCTCCTTCGCCGTGGCCTCCAGCTGCTTGCGCTTTTGGTCCTCCTCGTTTTCGTCCCTCTTCCCCTCCTTGACCTTCCCCCATCCATTCTTCAGGATCTCGGAAGCGACATCCGCCCCGCCCACCATAGCAACGCCAATGTCCCGCTGGCCGCCGTCGTTGCTGGGCCCGAGCGCGTGGGTGATATTGAAGTGGATCTGTTTGCCGACGGCGAGGGCGCGCAGGAACTCGCGGGATTCGTAGGCCCAGGGCTACAACGTCTTGGATCAACAAGGTGCCAAAAAATCGGATAGACTCCTGACCTCGTCTTCCCTGGTAGCGCTACCTATGCGGGGTGCGGTGATGTCGGCGAGATGAAGAATGCTGCGACGAACGCTCAGCGCTCGCCCAACTGGAAATTACGGGTAGTACATACCGTTCCTTGGGAGATTGTCCATTTGGTCCAGGCGGTCCACGGAGCACGAGAGTGTCGCCCGAGGCGACAGCTGCATAACAATACCGTCAGGGTCACCTCGCACACGCCAAGAAAAGCGCGAACATTTGACGATCTGCCCCGCGAAAAAGTCAGCTCAGTCTGGCGCATACAGCTAGTAGAATGCTCACAGCAGACATGGACATTTTGGGTAAATCAAGAATGGGGTGCTTGATATGTACGGTATTGTGAGTTGTGCAAGGCAGTGAAGACAGACAAAGTGTTGTGGCTCCTTTTGGTTCAGCGGTGAGTGCTCACAAGTCGTGCGACCCGATCAGCCGAACACAACGTGGCCAATCGATCCCTGAATGAATGACGTTACCACCGTGACCACAGATGGATTCCATCGTGGATGAAATAACAATGAATATTATATTAACTATAAGTTATGATTCAGACATGAATAAATGTTTGTTCAAAGGGGGGGACGAGAAACTGTTAGTGCTCGATAGGAGATCATAGGCTGACGACGGCATAACAATACGCGACAACGTGACTCACGTAACCCCTCACTTTATCCTAAGCGACCACCATGCATATCCCCATTGTATCCTCCTTAATATCCTCCATCCTCTCAGTCTCCCCCTCCTCATCTCAGGCACCTCTATCTATACCCCATAAACCCTCTTGTATCTCCTTCTCAGCATCTCGGGAGCATGCCCTTGCGTTTCTGCCGAATACGTCAACTCCGATAACCCTATTCCGCGACTCGTCTCTGTCAACGCTCGATTTCACAGCACCACCACGTCTCCGCACCGTCCCTACGCGGGTGTACAAGCCCCGATCACTGCAGGCATTTCATGATGCGCGACGGGAGGGCAGGATGAGCGGACAATTCTTGGATGTGCCGTGGGACGAAGATGTGGTTCCTGGCCCAGACGTGACAGATAGGGAGACGTTATTGTTACTTGCGAAGATGACGAGCAACGCGTATACCGAGCCAACGAAACCGGACTGGTATCCGTTGGGTGATCGGTGGAACTATGTGCGTATATGCCGTATCACCTTTGAAGAACCTCGCTGAGTAAACAGTCTAGACCGAGCCCTTTGGCTGGGAACCGGACGCCGACGGTTTCCGCGGTCACATCTTCGTCTCAAATGACACGATACCGACCGTTATCCTATCCATCAAGGGCACCTCCGTGCCCGTCGTCGCTCCTGGCCCATCCTCGGGGAAGGACAAGTTGAACGATAACCTGCTGTTCTCCTGCTGCTGTGCACGGGTGAGCCCGACGTGGTCAACTGTCTGCGACTGCTTCGCCGGTGGGTGGAAGTGCGACGACTCCTGCCTCTCCGAAGCACTCAAGGAGGAGAGCCTGTTCTACTCGATCGGCACCAATCTGTACAACAACCTCACGTACATGTACCCCGAGGCGAACATCTGGGTCACGGGACACTCGATGGGCGGGAGCATCGCCGGCCTGCTCGGGCTCACCTTCGGCGTTCCGGTCGTCGCGTTCGAGTCGCCTGCCGAGCGGCTGGCGTCCCGTCGTCTGCACCTGCCGCTGCCACCCAGCGATGATCATATCACGCACGTCTACCACACCGGCGACCCGGTCGCTATGGGCACATGCAACGGCGTCGTCAGCTGGTGCAACACAGTGGGCATCGCCCTCGAGACGAAGTGCCACAACGGACTTGTGATTCGGTACAACACCGTCGAGGAGCGCGGATGGGGAGTCAGTTCGCGCTACCACTCTATTGTCTACATCATCGACAACCTCCTCAACGAGGACTGGAACGCCACCGTGTCCGTACCTGAAGCCAGCCGGGCGTATGAGGAGGACTGCGTAGTACGTTTCAGCTTCCCGCCATCGGCGAGCACAATCTGATCTTTCTCAGGAGTGTTATTCGTGGGACTTTGGCGATTGGAAGAACGGCTCAAGTGCTGCATGCACTTGATGGCCGTGTTTATGACTCTCCGCGCATTTGTACAACGCATACCATTTGTACTGACACACTCTAGCAATCTAATGACGATTCCGAGCTATACCCAATTTCACTCTCCATCTTGACAATGTTATACAGCACTGGGTCTTCACTTTGACCCACCCTGTCTAGATCCGTTCGACACTCCAGTACAGCATTGTAGCATCGCTCGGCACCCCGCCTGGGGCATCGCCCAGCTGGGCCTTGACGCGAATCTTGTCTCCCGCACCGTCACCCTCGAGCTGCTCCAGCACCTCCTTCCACATCCTCTCCCAGCTGCTCGGGCTATGCGCGTACCTCAGCCGTCCCATATGGTCCGCGATCTGGCCCTCAACCTTCCGCCCCTGATGCCGGCCGAAGACGACCGCACCCGGCACTCGCTTCCAGAGCGACGCGAGCCGGAGGGCGATCGCCTTCTGCGTCGACTCGTCAAAGAGGTGGAACAGCGCGCCGGTATAGATGAACGACAGCTGTCCATGGAGGTCGTTCAGCTCCTTCACGCTCGCTAGGTCGAGCGGACCCGGAGTGCCAGTGGATGGTGACGGCACGATGGAGAACATGTCGCCTGTCATGAACTTGATGGGGCAGGTCGTCGCATCCTCGTACAGCTCATACCCGGCTTTGATGTAGTTGTCTCGCAGGTCGCAGCCGATGAGCTTGTCGCCCGGGTAGCCGTCGCGGACCAGGTTACGCAGGTCGGTCCCCACTGCGCGTGTCAACTGTTGATCTACGAATGTGGAAGAGACGCACTCATGCAGCCCAGATCGAGCAGGTAGGCATCTCCCGCCTTTCCTCGTTCGAGAACGTCCTTGTAAATGCTGTTCTAGGATGCGGCTCAGCACCATGACCCGAGAGGCATAGGAGCCTGCTCACCTCTCTCATCATCAATGACACGAAATGGAATGCCCTGATGCAGGGATACGGGTAGTCCTGGTACGACCTTGCCTCTCATCAGCACCCGACCGTTTCCTAAGAGCAAAAGCGCACTTCTCCTGCACCTTAAACAGCCGCTGCTTGATCACCTCGTCATCCTCTGAAATGGCAGAGTGCAGGAAGTCGAGCTCGACGCCGTTCGGCTTCCACAGGCTGCGGTCCAGCAGTGGGGCGGCAATGGGCGGCGTCGGGAGCTCGTACGTGATCTTTGGGTCGGACATTGGACTGGACGGGAGGGACGACAAGCAGGCCCCAGAGGGCTGAAGTACTCGAGCAGTGGTCGATCAGAGCACAGCGGGGCCCGCAGCTCGCAGTCGATCGCGAATCGGCGCCATTCTGGCTAATTGAATGCAAACGGACCGACGTCCGATTTACGACGTCAGGGATCACCTCGACAGGACCCTGTGCCTTGACAGGACACCGCGCCCGATGGGTACACCACCAGATAGACTTGAACATAAATAAAAAGGAGGGATGGATTGCTTGTGTTCGCAGGATGTATTATGCTACAGGGATATATCAACCGGGATACCCAAAGAATCCATCGCAGCAGAGGTTGAAAAAGATACGTTCAAGTGGGCGAAATGCGTCCACGTCAGACACTGATTAGGACCGCTTGCGGCCGACAGGCCTCCAGTAATACTGCTTGTCTGTCATCTGCGCGTTTCTGACCCGCCGACCACCGAGGCCGCCAAGGTTCCGGCCACGCTCACGATCTGGATCCTTATCGGCGTTGTAGAAGTACACGTTCTCGAGCGGTCTTCCAGACGCATCCTGTTCACGTCATGAGCAGCGGCTCTAATTCATAATAGCATGTACGCACCTTTCCGCGCCTGACAACTTTTCCAAACATGCCCCTTATCCCATCTTCTAGAAGATCTCGGGTGATTCGGATGATACCTTCACGATCATATGATGCGAGGGACGACTGCTCCAGCACTTCCGGAAGTAGGTGAGATATTGGGGTTGTGGTCGTAACAGATAGCGCGAGTGCTGTAACAAGATGAGGCAAGACAGCGGTTCGAAGTTCGGCTTCGGCTTCGGCTGTGCGCGGTCGCTTGAGGGATGGCGATTCTGGGGTGGCAGTGTGGCGCTTGCCATTCTCCTTCAGAGCGCTAGTTCGGGTCCCTTCGGAATATGCCGATGGCGTCGGAGACGCTCCGTGCACCAGCCTGCTTTCTCCCAGGAGATCCTCGTCGTCATCGTCCTCTTCTGCCTTGGCGTCTTCATCATCGTCTTCATCATCCTGCTCTTCACCCTCGGCGTCCATATCCTCATCATCTTCGTCTTTGATGACTCTCTTTGCAGGGGAGGAAGGTGGGAGGGATTCTGCCTTGCGCTTGACACCGCGCGGTGGAGACATCTCATCGTCACTCGGTAAAGAAGACAGAGGTGAGGATGCGGGGGAGGACGGCGGGAGAGACGTCGTGTGGTGGCGATCTTCTGTTGGCGTGATGGGAATCGTAATATCGGAAAACACAGCCGTGGATGCGGTCGGGGGAACGGCTTCCTTGACAAACTCCTCGACCTCGACTTCCTCCACCTTGGGCTGAATGGGTGCGGGCAAAGATTCACGAGGTAGTCCACACTGCAGGCTGATCGTCTTCACCCAAAGGTCGAGAATGACAACTCCCTTCTGCTCGGGAAGGACAATTTCTTGACCCTCTCCAACGAAATGGTTGCCAACTCGAAGACCATTCTTGCCGATGGCCTTCAGTCTAACGCCATTGGGGACACGCTCCACAATGATGTGCAAGCGAGAGACTTCCAGCTCCTTCAGCGGTAAGGTATAGAATAAGACGCTGCCAGGCTGTGTCAGATGGGGTCCAGTTTTCGACACGTCCAGCGGCTTCGCCATACGGCCGATAACCACGGGGTAACCAGCTTCGACAACTAGATCGTCTGGCACAAAGGCAACAGAGGTCGCGACAGATGGTGTGCGGGCGTGATGAGAGTGATGGCACGGTGAAGATGAGGGTGGCGGGGTAGCCATCGCAGGAGACAATGTCTTCGACTTTGACGTCGCCATAATGTGCACCGAGCCGGAGTGTTGGAGAGGGATACGCAGATCAATGTAGGGAGATGACGGGGGAGGAGTAATCAGCAAATCCCTGCCATGGGCCATAGCCTCCCCGGCCACGCGTATTGGATTGCGGTGGAGAATCTTCGGTGCCGCTTGGGCGCTCTTGAGGCCCTCTGATGAGCTGGGGATCGTATTTGCGTGAATCTCCTGTAACACAGCGCGGGGCTGAATGGGGTTCGATAGGTCGTCGCTGCTGAGAGAAGGAGATGATGCTCGTGGGGAGAGCATGGACTCGATGGAGGGAGGCGAGGTGGTGGAAGGAAGGAGAGAAACGCAGAGTGCAAACAACCTGACGCGCGTGGCGGACCGGCTACTTGTGTGTGAATACCGTCCGTACAGCCACCGACGATGAGCGCATCACAAAATAAAGCACAATTTGTCTCACGTGATCGCGACGACCTGCATTCCACCAATTCCAGTCGGGATTACACGCCCAATGTACGCCCAGTGCACAGCAGCTCTCGCACAATCAAGGCATTGCAACCCTCTGTATTCTGACAATGGTTGCGTTGAAACTGGATCGATCCATATTTATCATGTCTTATTCATACCAAGGCTGTCTTAACCCGCTGTGGAGTCGCGGGCGCTTATTGGCTGGTGACCCAAGCCATCCCCAATGAATTGCTTTCGTGTCATGGATCGCACATGAACACCTCGGAAATGCATTGTCGGATAACGAGATAAACAAAGGACGGGCTTCTTCGCCCAATGGGGAAGGGGCATGCGCTTGGCGCGTGTCCCAGGTTTATCCGAGCACGTGTCCAATCCATAACAAGCGGAAAGGTTCCCAGGGCGTCCCTGTCTTGTTGTCGAAAAGTGTGGTGCATTGTTTGTTTCGTATGGTCGTCGCCACTGGGGAGCTAGCCCGCTGTGGGGCATGTGTCGCTGACGCTTGTATCGTCAGAGAAGAGCCTGTATATGGCGTGGAGGGCGGGCCTCCACACGTCAGCGACCGGTCATAATCCTGCTGCCTGGCTTCAGGGTGTACTTTGACGCCGGTCACCGTGAGACCTGTCGCGCAGCGCCAGCTGGAGGTCGCCTCAACCCCAGCTGATAAAGAACGGGTGTACGTCGACGATGGCAGCCCTAGCGCATACCACTGTCTCCTCGCCCCAGCTACGAAATGGCGCAGTACCTCGCAAACCCGTCCGGTGAATGCTGCATGCAGGCGGTGAAGCACGAAGGCACTCCGGTCGGGGAGAAAGACGAGATTGCAGGCATCAAGTGCTACGTGTCTTATCCGCCGTCCAAGTCCACCGAGAAGGTCATTCTGTTCTGCTGCGACGTGTACGGCCCGTGGTACCGCAACAACCAGCTTATCATGGACTTCTTCGCCGCCGGTGGCTACACCGTCGTCGCGCCCGACTACTTCGAAGGCGAAGAGCTTGAGAAGTTCCGAGAGACGCCCGGCTTTGATTTCCGTGGTTGGGTTACGCCACACCGCGCGAAGGCCGAGTCGATCCTTGAGACGTTCGTCCCAGCTATGAAGGAGAAGTTCCGCGAGTACAAAGCGCTTCGACGGTGTGTATGTCCTGACGAGCTCTGTAGAGGGCAAGGCGTACGGCGTCATCGGATACTGTTTCGGCGGAAAGGACGTTGTTGATTCCCTGAAGAAGGGGTGGGCTACCGCTGGTGCGTTTGCTGTTATACTTTCCAGCACTTGAAGTCTCAATATAGCTGCGTCACAGGTGCCGCATGCCACCCGGCGTTCATTACGGAGGAGGCGCTCGACGGCCTCGATAAGGGTGCCATCTTCTTTTCCTGCTCTGGTAGGTCACTGGAAACTGAAATCGATATGGGCGCCTGACTTGTTGGCAGAAATCGACCACACCTTCGCAGCCGAGGGCCGGCACAAGGCGGAGGAGATCCTGGCCAAGAACAAGATCCCGTACCATTTCCAGCTATTCTCTGGTGTTGCCCACGGGTTCGCAATCCGTGGTGATATGAGCGATCCCAATCAGCGTACGTCTGGTCTTGCGGCTGTCGGCGTGTCGTACTCATCATTGTCTTAGGCTGGGCGAAGGAGACCAGTGCTTGGTCTATTCTTGGCTGGTGGGATCGCTGGCTGAAGGTGTAAGCCACAGAGCAAGAATAACATCTGATTAAGAGCTGCGGTCATTAGCTCCAAGGGAGCCGGTGCAACATAAGGAAGAATTATATCCATTCCATGTTTATATGGACATGCAAGCAGTCATTCTTGGGGAAATACTGAGACAGGCCTTGTTCTGCAGGCTTAAACTCTGTATGATGCTTCCCCTTTGCAGGCTCCCAGCGGTGCTCGCCCTTCACGTCGTAGTTATGCGCACCAAAGTAGTCCATCTCAGCTTCCATGAAGCCTGCGATTCCCTGTTAGTACATTCGCACACGTCATGGATGGCGGCATACTGGTAGGGAGCGACTCTCCGCCCACTGTCTTCATCCATTCCAACGAAGCGGACAGCGAGGGAACGGCAGCATCCGCGTCCAGTGCCAAAGCTAGTACGCGCTTGAGAGGGCGGTATGTCCTGGCCACCTCTTTGGCGATGTCCGGAATGAGGAGTAGGTTCTCGTATGCTGTTGTCAAACCCTCAGTTTTGGCTTCGTCTACGAACGGTCGCCTACTTACCTGGTTGACCTTCGACGGCCTCCTTCTCGAGATGTGGCTGAAGGAGATCAACAATCGCGTTAGATTGTATGATGCAGCCCGCTCGCCAGATCTTGTTGCAATTGGCGAGGGATACGTGCCATGTATTGTTCAGAGAAGCGCGGGCGATGATCTACCGAGCCGATGAGCGGGGTTTCTCAACGACGTGACCTCACTCACTCCGTAGCCTTGTATGAAGGATGCCAGCATACCGCCGTATAGCGCCAGTCGTAGCTGCTTGAGAAACTCCTCCTTCTCTGCTACTGAGAGCCTGGTAGCCGATGGCTGAGGAAGCTGTAGATCCTCTGCAACCTGTTTGCGCTCGTCTAGAAACAATTCAGTAATATGCACACAGCAGCGACATGGGAATGCTCACTCTTGTTCGCCGAGACGATGCGCATTTGGTGGGAGGCAGCGATCGTGGGAACTGCAACGTGGCTCATGCCTGCCTCCTGCGACCGACTGAGTTTGAGTCGACAATGCGGAGAATTAGGAGAGGAATCCTACCCGGAACGTCCAATAGCCTGTACCCTCCGTCTCGTCGACATCCTGAACGACTTTGTCCTCGATATCGTCGACAATGCCCTTGGGATCCTTGATACCGTCTCCTTCCGTGAACCGTAGGATCTCAACGCAATGCCGAGGAGATAATTGTCCCGCAGTTCTCCTCGGGCGTTCCATCGCTCGAAGATGTCGGCGATCTCCTTGCTGCTGTATCCCAACTGTGTGCGGAGTAGACCATGTGCTTCCGCTATCACACCAAGTAGACCTTGCTCGATCCTGTCCACGTTTTAGCCAGACCACCCAAATACCTGCTGGATCGAGCTCACCCATTGTGCACCATCTTGACATGATGACCTGCTCCTCCAGGCCCCATCAGAGCAACACACGGATTCCCGTTGCCGTCCTTTGCGGCCCACTTCTTCAGCAGTGGCTCCACGATAGCATACGCCTCCTTCGTACCACCTGGGCTCATGCTGGGCCCTTTCCGCGCGGCTTGGTAGCCACCGCTGACGCCGAGGCCGATGAAGTGAACTTGTTTCTCCTATCATATAGAATCAGATTGGAATTTCAAGCCAGGTGAGAAAAGAACACACCTTCATGAGCCACTCTTGTCGGCGCTGCGTATTCTCGCACCATTCGTTCGCCCCGTCAAGCACCACATCTCCGGGATCAAGATGCGGCAGCAGCTGACGCAAGACTTTGTCGATCGTCTCCCATGCGGGAGGGAAAGAACGATAATCCGACGCTGGTCAGGCTTGAACGATGCCATGAATGCGTCAACGCTGGTGCAGATCTCCACCGGCAGATGCCTGTCGTATGCCTCTAGCTTGGACTTGAGATCGTCCCGTACAGACTGTTTGGCGTCGAAGCCTGACACGGCGGAGCCATGCTCCGAGAAGAGAAATGCCATTCCCCCTGGAGTACTTTTGAGCGTTCATTATATGCATCATGTTGAGTTTCTCGTACCACCCATGGATCCCAGGCCAATGACGCCGACGTCTGCATTGCCAGTTTTCTGGCTTGCCTTTCGTATGGTTAGGTCAGAGAGCCTATTGATGAGGTGGGCCATGTCGCTTTCGAGCAGAGGTATTTCTCTGCAAATATGCGCGCCATCGCTCTACTTATTACTCGAGGAGAGTGTTCTGGGAGGCGTGATGTCACTCTGTGCTCGAGATGTCATGGTTCAGCCAAGGCTCGGCGCACCAGGGGTGATCGAGGTCCCCGCTTCCGGAAGCACCCTTTGTCCCGATCAGCAGACGCGGCGCTCGACGCGTTCAGCCCTCCCATGTCGCTCGAAGGCGACTTCTGCGACTGTACATAGGCTCGCGGGAGGTCTGCTCGCTATGAGCGAGGTGCTGCGACCGTGGCTGCTCAAGCACTTTCACCAGCTGGCGGAGCGCGATGGTCCGAATGACGCTTTTGAGCAAGTCAGGAAGAAGGTCCAGATCACCAAGGTCTGTCTCCTGCGTGATAGCATGGCCGATTGGAGCTGATCGATGATGTATGCAGTTTCACACGGACGGCGGTCAGCCTGTTAAGAGTGGGGAGCTCTGGGCAGAAGCATCGGACAGGGAGCGCTTCGTTAATGTCCTCATCTGCCCCAGTTCCGTCGAGAAGCACAAGGCGTGAGCTTCCAACATCCGTCCCATTCCACCCAGACTAACCCCACCCGCCAGTACTCATAATGGCGAGCGTATCACCCAAGTCCGACTCGGTAACTTCTTTATTACCAAATGCCGACCCATCATCGCCCAAACACCAGTGTTCAGAAACAACATCTGGTCGTTGAACGCGCCAGGGTTGTGCCTGGAGGCTGAAGTCGAGTTTATCGGGGGCCGTGGCTGCTCAAGCGTGCATGGGGATCCGGTCGTCATAACCAGAGATCCGAGGGTGAAGGCATGGGAGAACAAGCTGTTGACGAGAGGGTGAGCCACTATATGCCGCGTCTACAAGACGGACTGCTGACATGCCGATCAGCTTCATCCCCACGGCACCGAAGCAAGAAGAGCCAGTTAGCACAACGAACGCTGCTCCTTCTGGCAGGGTGTCCGCCGACGAAGCCACAGCCGAGCGTCAGACCACCTCCCCGAGAAGCACCACAGCTGTTGGAGAGCCGGGGCCATGGCAGGCTCATCTAATGAAGTGGTTCGGTGTACGTCAATCCTCTGCTCTACTAGGCTCTACCCTGACTGCATGCACAGACCACCGAGATTAAATGGCCCTCCAGGGAAGCCCAACGCGAACAAAAGCAAGCTTTCGATAAGGCAGCTCGCCGTACCGATGATATTCCAGTGCAGGACCCGCCACCGGACACGAATGCGAACTCACAGAACGAACCTGCGGATCCCACGCAGGATGCGATTCCCTGGCCGCCTACTCCGCCAAGAGGCGCCCCCGAGCAGGAGTCTGACTCGGATGATGAGAGCAGGTCCTCCGCTGGCGTCCAAGCAACCCAGGAGATGGATGGAATGGACCAGGACGAGCTTGGCGATGAGGATGCCGAAGGTTCAACTGATGATGGGGAGGAGGATGAAGAGGACGAAGAGGAAGAGGATGCAGAGGAGGGGCTCGCATGGGAGAAGGATCAGGAAGACGTGGACATGTCGGGAGCGCAGACACCAGCGTCCTTGGACGCGGTGGAGGATGCTCTCGGCACGCAGATTTCGGAGGAAGACGAGGACAGTCCTGTCCAGTCGGCCACGTCATTCCCACCGAGCTCTTCGGCACCCGCGACACCGCTTCACGTCGCTGTAGAAGACTCTCCCCCAACTTCGCGATCGCCGGGCGCCGCGCAGCCCTACACGGCCCCTCAAACGCACGCCTCGAGTCCTATCTCCGCCGGCAAACATCCACGCGCATCATCCTCTGCTCCAGAGCAGAGCCAGAAGGGCAGTGTTGGTGTACGTGCCGGGACGGTGCCTCCGCGACCCTCCCCAGCGTCTGGACAGCACGATCCGGAGATTTGGACTCAACCCAGCTTCATGCGACGCACACAGCCAGGCTCGGCAGCACCGACCCAACAGACGACGGCAGGGAGTCATACCGCACAAGCAGGTCCATCCCAGGCGCCAGCCAGCACACGTGCAACCGATGCGGACTACCGCGACGAGCACGATCGGCAAGGATTTCTCGCTGCTGGCCTCGGTACGGAAGAAGACTGGGAACGTGAGCCCGAAGAGGAGCAAGCAACTGTACCGGATCGCGCTCCGAAGCAGGCTCTACGGTCAGAGTTTCGATCGGATCCGAACGCTCGACAAGACCTGCAGGAACGCATCCAGGCGGCCTCTGAGCAGCTACGCAATGGGAAGCGTCGATCGACGGAAGAGCAAGACAGTGAGGCTGGTCCTTCGAAGAAACGCCGACTCGTGAACGACTCTCAGCCGAGCAACGGGCAGAGACAGGATACGAGTCAGCGATCTCATTCCTCATCGAATGGCAAGGTGGGGCGTCAGGCCGCTCGGAAGACGGCTATACCGTCCGTGCAGCACGACGTGTTCGATGCACCAACCGTCACCGGTGATCAGATACCCATTGTTCGTGCCGCGCTTAGTTCTGCACCCGCGAGAAAGAAAGGCAAAAGGGCATCACCTTTCGATTCAGAGTCCGATGACAATGGGACGAACGAGGCGGCAAAGAAGCGGGCCCTCAAAGAAGCCGAGAGGGCCGAAGCTCGCTTCCGCTTTGCGAAGCCTGAACAGAGCGTGCGGCACGTGTCACCAGCGCACAAGCGGGTCTCTCGAGTCGAGATCGCACATGAGGTTTCCGTTGGCTTGAGCCGAAAACTTGACGACATACAGAAGGAAGACCAAATCGCTTCGGAACAAGCCAGGCTAAAAGCAGCCGCTGAACGTATCGCCGAGGTTTCACGAAGGGCAGCACAGCCATCCACCTCAATTCCGGAACAAGTCATGCAAAGAACGGTAGCCGAACCTTCCGCCGAGGCCACACGAAAAGCGGGTCTGTCGTCCAGTTCGAAACCGCCTCCAGCACGTCCTTCCACACCTCCCAGCCCCTCCATATCCGTTGGGCGTGGCATCAAGACATCACCCGTTCATGTCCAGCATGTGCGACTTATGGGTCGGTCTCCCAGAAGGAAATCGACTCTGGAAAGCAATCGCGATGCAGCTCTCGTGGAGCCCACGGCCGCCTCGCCAACTGTCCCCTCGCTGCCAAATGAAGCGGTCGAGCCACCGGCCGTGGAAACGATGGAAGAACCCTCTGCTATGCCTCCGGCAGCGGCCGAAACCGAAGTCATCTCGGCGCCTGCAATGTTACCGCCACCCACAGTGGAGGCGTTGCCACCACCAGCGATTGCCGCCACAGCGGAAACCTCAACCGTCGCCTCGGCCCGAGCGCCGCCGCCATTGCTCGGCGGCTTCAGACCGACCCTCACCCTGGACCCCAAGGACAGTGCGCTTTGCCTGAGCATAGCGGACTTGGGGCAGATTCTGCAGGAGATCGATGAGTATCGGGCGCATGGATTCTGATTAGCCTAATGTGTACACTGTATTGCGACTTTTCTGTTTTATGGTTCAAGGGGTTTACTAGTTCGTTCAATGTACTGATGTTGCGTGTGCTCCTTACGGAACGTTCATTACCGGAAGCAGACGCGATCCTAGTCAGCATGAGCACGTTGCCTATTCAAGGCACGGACGGCCATCATGGACGACTAACGTCCATCCACCCCTCTCTGTATCTCCTGTATCTTCTAGACGACATACTTGTCTCCTCTACCTCTTGTACTCACTATGGCAGAAGCGGTTGTCATATCAATGGAAGGCATTCACATCGAGCCAGCGCCCAATCATGGGCCCGACATCCCGCTCCCGATGTCCTTCCCGGCCATCCTGCGCGACCCACGCAGCCGCTTTGCCCATCTGCATGGCGTCTCTCCCAAAGCTCGGTCGCACGAAGTCTCTGAGCTGCGAGCGGGCATTTCAAGAATAGAGGGCAAGCGGAAGACGTTGCGGAGGGAGAACTGTGCGCATACATCTGGTCAGGGGTAAGGCATGCTGACCTTGCCTCGCAGCCCACATCCTACTAGGCAATCCACATGCCGTTGCACCTCTTCGGTCGGACTACGACGCGCCAAAGACGAACGTTCGGTCAACGTTCCCCGTGCCGCTGCCGCCGTACCTTCCACGCAGTCAGATGGCTCCTTCGCCTCCTGCACCTCAACGAGACGAGCTTACGGCTGCCGCCGGCAGGTTTAACATATCGCTCCGTGGAGCGCGCAAGTATCTGCGTAGGCGAGGGTTGTATGCTGAGAGGATGGTGCGAGTTGTGGAGGGCGAGATTGTGCAATGGCTGCAGGCTCCCGGGCTGCAGCACGCCGGTCGGCCGTTTGGCGTGGACTTCGCTGCCCCCATCGACGAAGGGTATAACGATTGCTTACGAGGGAGCGTTACCGAAGTGTTCCGAACTCCGTTGAAGCTCGTTTGGAAGACGGACGACGCTCTGGCGAGATATGCGATCTACTGCACGGCCCGCTGGCACAACGTAGTCAGCTTCAGTACGTTCGCTTTTGATCTCATGCCCTCCGTTTCCTTGACACCCTTCTCAGGTAAGGATTCACCGGATGGAGAGCGACATACAACGCTACTTCGCCCGAACATCTTTGGACCTCACATGGCCGGCCTCGCAAACCTAGAAGCATCTGCACCTGCTGGTGCTTACCCCTCCCCGACGGCTCTCGAAACGGACACTGATGCTCTCTCGTCCGCTTACGACAGTGAACCTTGGAGCTATGTGGACCGGCCCGTACGAGGAGCAGCACTCTCGGTGACCGCGGAATCCATCACGGATCTCACCGAGGATGGTCTCACCGCCGAAGCGTCGTCCGGAGACGAATCCTCCATGTACGCTCCGGCCGACGTCGAAATGGGCTCCGAGGACGAAGGTTCCCTCTTGGAGCCTGTGGATGACATGTCTTTGGGGAACGATGATACACCCCGCCCTGGAGATCTCGAAATATCTCTGAATCGCATGAGCCTGGCCGATAGACAGAGGTTGCGGTCCCGATCGTCTCCGTCTCCGTCACCTGTGCGCCGACGACCGAGGCCAGGAGCCGGGGAGAGGATTGGGCGCGCGCCTGTTGCATCGTCTATGGGACGCGACGCATCAGAGCTGGAGAGGCGTCGACCAGGGAAGCCGCCATCTCGCGCTCAATCTTTCTTTGAGCATGTATTCCATTGAACGGTGAACCGAAACATAGGTGGATACGAGCATTGTAATGATACCGGCAATGTAGCATGATTCCCTAGAAATACAATGTAAACATGTCCGTACATGTGTGTATCAACCAGTGAAGACTCTTCCAATAAGATAGATCATGGATCCGCCGAAGCGAATGATGCTTGTTATGGCAACGAATGCAAGAATGAAGAGCATGTAGGCCTTCGTGATTGTGTAGTTGTTGGTACCATCGAAGGTGCTTGTGACGTTTCCGCTCAGAATGATGACAGCAAGGAAGGCCTAGTCACAGACGTTAGACCCGTATTAGGAATGAAAACACAGAAACAAACGTTAGAGAGCGCCCATGCTAGAAGCACGTTAGTTCTGACATTAGCATAGTAATCCTTGACAGCCTCTTCGTCTTCTGCGAAGGCCTTCGGCTTGGCCCGTGGGATAGGCTCCCTGACCTTGAGCCGGTGGAGTGCATCCATGTAGACGCTGTCGACATCGTCCTTGTCGTATTCGACCTCGACCTCCACGCTGTTACCGTTCACAATACCGCGTACGATACCGAGGTCAGTGTCAACTGTGGCGATGGCTTTCGTTCCCTGGAAGAATATCAGCATGGGCTGCGTTGTTCCGGTTGGAGAGACGGACCCATGAGAAGTCGTGAAGATTGCAGAATGCGTAGCTGTTGGGCGACGTCAGCAAAAATCAGCGTTGAATAAATATTGTGACTCACATGTTGAGGACATTGATGAATGTTGGCGAGAAGAGCATGTACGGCCCAAAGCTGGTAAGCAAATGCCAAGGATCCATGAATAGCAAGCTGGCAGCAACGAATGACCCGTATGTTGCTAACAGCGACAGGACCATGCGACTGTACATGGGTGTGCCGAACGACTCCAGCGCCTTTACGGCACATAGAACGGCGCAGACGACCATCCAAATTGTGAGAACGGCGAAGATGATGACTGCGATGCGATACTTCCAACGTGCTCTGCCACAAACGTGAGCCGAGGCAACTGAGAGGTAGGATGGCTTACCCTTTCGGCCGGTTACCCATGCTAAAGAGGAAGCAAGCGACAATTGTTCCTGCATACGCATACTGCACAAGAGATCAGACAACAAACTGGACTAATGAAGTAGATATCCACCTGTGTCAATGTATTAAGGAGGCTGACTCCTTTCAGGTTGAACGACGGATCGTTGACGGAAGACGTGAGGATAACCTGCAGTCTGTCAGCACCAACGCCCCTCCAGTACGAAAGGGACTGACGAAGAAGATGAAGAAGTTTCCAACCGCGAACCAAGCAAAGATGACGTTGATAAGATTGTAGCCAAACTCAAACAGCAAAATGGCCTTCCGGAATACGCTGTGGCCTGACCGGAGGACCTGCCCAATGTGATACAGAGCATAGATGCTGGCAAAGAACGAGCCGTTCAGCCAACGTCGCCGTTGGCCGATGAACTCGGGAAGCGTCTCGGGCACGTCGGTCTCCCCAACGGCGCTCTTGACGTATCGCAGAACCCACTCGGAGCCGGGTTTGGCTATTAGCTCGAAACACAATATACGCTGGAGCCAAGTTAGACGACAGTCGTAAGGAGAAAGAATGGTACTCACATCCTCGGCCAAGTCTGCAAGCGTCAGCAAGCTATGTCAGCAAATGGCCTAACATGATGAGGGCACACATACACATATTCTGTCAATCAAGTCAGCCATGAGTGCGCTGCAAGAAAATGTCTGACATACAGCCGTGAACATATCCGTAGCCTGCCCTGACAACACCTCTCCCTTGAAGTAGGAAGCCAACGGCCCCTTGCCATTCTTGTCATTCTGGAGGGCGATATACCGATATGCAGAGAATGCACCGGGCAAGACGTCTATGATCTTTTGTGAGCGACTTGAACCAAGGGGGTAGTGAATAGCCTACTAATATAACCGAAAGCGGACTCGCAAGGCTTGTCGAGGATGTTGCTCATCTTGTACTCGTAGTGCTGTGAAGCTGCACCACCAATGAGTTCCCATCTCCCTGCACCCACGATAAATGACTGACCAACAAGCGGGTTCAACAATCCCCTCCACCACTTGCCCTTATACACCGCAATCTCTCCACAAGCGCCGGCGACGTTCGAGTTGAGGTCAAACGCCTTCCAGAGGTAGTACAGGCTTTTGGGCCCGGGGCGCGTGCCGACGTCGATCAGGATGCACACGTTTGGCTGGAGGAGGGGGGCAAAGGCATTGAAGAACCATCGGTGGCTGTTGATCTTCTTGGCGTTCTTTTCCTGCAGCGCTAGTTCAGCCGCTTCCTTTAGGAAGGAAAGAGCGCACAGCACGCACTTTTAGGCAGAAGAGGATCTGCGTAGGGACAATGTCGAACGAGCTCTCCGGGTACCGGAATCGCCTGTCCGCGTCGAGTGCGAAGCTCGTCGTGTACTCCCACACGTGCGCGGTCGTGATCTGACCGAGGACCATGTTCTTCATCGCGTGCGGTTGGATGATCCCGAGCGCGACCATGCAGTCCATCACTCGGGGGTGGATCTGCTTACGCCCGTCGGAGACGATGCACACCACGACCTACACAATGTAAGATTGTGCTGAATGTCACACGAGAAGGCGCACCTTCTTCCACCCATCCGGACCCCAAGAGCTGTTCTTCCTCGAGCACAAGTGCGCGATATTCTTCATGACCCCGTAGAGCGTTCTGCAAAACAGCACGTCGTCCTCGTTGAACATGGTGATGACGATGAACATTTCCGTCTGCCTGTTCATCTCCACTTGCCGGAGGGTGAACTTGTGCTTTGCGTATTCGTCCGGGTCGCACGTCACCGCTGTGTACCTGCGCTCCTTCAGCAGCAGGCAAGACTCAACAAGGAAGGAGCGCACCTCGTCTCCGTCATCTCCCTCGTCCCCCTCTTTGGCAAAATCAACCGTCTCGGCACGGGCAAATCCCTCACATAATGCCCCTGCTTCAACAAGACCCTCTTCTTCTCCCCTCTCCTCCTCGCCTGCGGCCTCACAGGCGCAGGGCCAAAGTGCCTCGTATCCGAGTGGCTGAACGGTGTGTCCGGCACAGAAGCCTTCTCGTCATTGAGCGTCTCCTGGTCGCCCTCCGTATCCTCCGTTTCCTCGCGCAGCGCAGACAGGTGCGAGTCATACGACCCCTTCTCGTCCGCCACATCCCCTTCGTCGTCCTCCATCGGCGTAGGCGAGCGCGACCGCGGGGGGTTGTAGTACGCCCTTTGATAGTGTCCGTACGCCTCCACATCATGCTCCATGCCCAGCTCCGAGGGCGGGTTGACCGACACCGGTCTGGAAGGCGCATGCACGGAGGGGACAGGCGCAGCAGCGAGCTCCTGCTGCCGCTGCACGCTATCCCAGTCGATAGGCGAGGAGGGCCGGATGTAGGGCAGTGCGCCGGTCTCGTACGCAGGGGAATAGAACTCCACCGCCGTCTGCGCCGAGGAGCTTCCCGAGCTGTGCTGGCTCGCGCGGGAGGGCGGCTGCGTGGGCCGAGCGTGCAGGTGCACCGTCCGATCCCCCTCCTCCTCCTCTTCCTCGTAGTACTCCCCGCGAAGCGCATGATCCCTCTGCTCATACCCCTCGTCGATCTCATACCCCGCCAAGTCGTCCACCTCATTCTCATCCTCCTCGACTTGCGTAGTCATCGCCTCCGAGTGCAGCCTGCTCTCGAGCTCTGCAAAGTTGGACGGGTAGGCGTTGTCCCACTCTGGCGCTGGGGCGTGGGCGGTGGGCAACGCGCTGTGGCCATGGCTGTACCAGCTCGATGTCATCCTGTTCCTGTCGCTGTCGTGGTCGGTACCAATGTCGCTGTCGCTGTCGATGATATTGTCGTGGTGGAATGCGAAGAAGTCAGAATCGAACGCCGAGGGAGCGGGTGCTCATCCAGGCACCAGGTTCCGCGACGCGTCCCCCGTTCAATCACGTGACGAAACTCACCCATTCCGATCATTGCTTCTCCTCCCGATGCGAGGGCGGAGGGCGATTCCCGCAAGCGCCTCTGAGTCTGGGCTCACCGATCGCTCTCTGTCTCTATCCAGTACGCGCTGCAATAAGTACAACGCCGATCCGCCGCGGCCACAAGCGCGTAATGTGACGTCCTTGACTGGCCGCGGTGTGCAAAGTGCCGTATATGACCCAAGGCGAGATTCGCGGAGAGCGGGACATCCCGGCCCTCCTCCGAGTCCGACGTTCCCGCACCACTGGCAGCCTGGGATGTATAAGACCTCCCTGCTCTGCCGCTCCCTCCTCCCCTCCTTGATCCGCAGCCGCCCAGCGCTATCACCCCAACCCATTCGCACCGCAATCATGTCCGGCAAGAGCCAGCTCAAAGGAATGCACCATTTCACGCACATCAGCGCTACTACGGAGGACTCGCCTGATTTCCGCCGCGTGCTGTGGACGGGCAAACATTCCCAGCTCGTTATTATGGATATTCCTGTGGGGGGCGAGATTGGCGAGGAGGTGCGCTGCCGACTAGGGGAACTGTATGCGCCGCTGCTGATGGCTTGCTGGTCGCCAGGTGCACCATGTAGACCAGACACTCTGCTTCACCAAAGGCATCGCGAAAGCCGTCGTCGAGGGGGAGGAGAAAGAGGTCAACCCGGGGGATGTGGTGATCGTCCCCGCCGGCAACAGGCGTGAGCCCCCCCTCTCCCCAGAGTGTCCTCATTCCGCATTGGGCCACCCCGCTGATCCGCGGCTCTGCAGACAACTTCATCAATATCGGCAGTACGAACCTTCTCCTGTACACGGGTGAGTCGACCGCTTGCTCCCGGTCTGAGCCGCTGAGGAGCTGACGAACGCAGTGTATGCCCCTGCTGAGCACGCGGATGGCGCGGTGCACCATACGAAAGAGCAGGCGGACGAGCTGGAGGAGGAAGGGAAGGACGAGCCGCCCAAGTGGGCGCAGCAGAAGTGATCACCTCCCGCCTCCCTGCTTTGTGGAGGACGCCGGGCCTGTACACTACCCACCACTCAGAAGCTCGCAGGAGATCGAGCAGTGCGCAATGAATGAATGAATGAATGAACCAATGTCATTTCCGTCCCAGTCACAATTAGTAGCCTTCCAACCCGGAAGGTCTCGCAACAATTATACATACACGAAATTGGTACACAAGCTCGGGGAGAGCGCATGCATACATACATACTGCTTTGGACTCCCTTTTGGTATCGCTGCCTCATGCCTCGAGCCACTCGAGGAACTGGGGGGTGAAGTAGGTGAGGATGAGTGTGCAGCCTGTCACGAATCAGTTCCGCGTAGCATGCATATACGACGGGTGCACTCACCAGCGCGCAGCATGCCCTCAACGCTCTCGAACGCCATCGTCTTCAGATCATACACGCCCTTCTCCGCGCCCGCCACGACCATTGCGAACTCTCCGCTGACCTGGTAGCACGCCAGCGGGTGGTTCGGCGCCAGCTCAGCCGCGTCCTGGATCACGTCCAGGTACGGCATCGCCGGCTTGACCATGATCACGTCCGCGCCTTCGTTCACGTCGCGGATCTGGTTCCTGTGTCAGGAACCCGCTCGTGCAATCCAAAAAGGGGACATACGATAGCGCGCCGTGCGAGGCCTTTGGCACCAGGAGGCAGCTGGTAACACTTGCGGTTTCCGAACGAGGGTGCGCTGCCAGCAGCGTCACTTTCGGAAGGCATTAGCAACTGACCACTAGGTTGGACCGCATGCGCTCACCGGAATGGCCCATACAGCGAGCTAGCAAACTTGGCCGAGTAAGCCATGAGCAAGCACTTGTTCGCCAGCCCCGCGTCGATCAGCCCAAGCTTGATCGCCCTGATCCTTCCGTCCATCATGTCGCTCGGCGCAACACAGTGCGCCCCGGCCTTGGCGTAGTTCACCGCGACCTCCGCGAGCCGCGCAACGGACGGGACCTGGTCGATCGTCCCGTCCTCGTTGAGCAGGCCGCAGTGCCCGTGAGAGGTGTACTCGCACAGGCACACATCGGTCGCGATGTACAGGTCTGGCCAGAGGGAGCGCAGTTTGAGGATAGCCTGGATGACGGGGCCCTCGGGGTCGTCTGCGGGTGTGCCGCGCTCGTCCTGTCGCTCATTGAGCGGTGCATCATATTTGATTCAGCGCAGGGAACGCACCTTGTTGCAATGCACCGGCACGCCGAACAAGATAACGCTCTTGAGCCCCATCTGCACCAGCGGGCCCAGGAACTCCTTGAGTCTGTTCACGCCCCACCTGCACTGCCCGGGCAGGCTCGCAATCTCGACCCGTGCGTCCGGCTCGTCCGTGATAAAGATGGGGTACATGAGCATCGATTTTGTGAGCTGTCGTTGTGACTGCCAGGTGCGCGAGGTTGGGTGGTTGTACCCTCCCTGCAGGACGGAACTGCTTGCAAGGTGAGAAATCGTGTCTCAGGCATCGCTGTGGCTACGTACGAGATCTCCATGGCCATTTTGATGGTAGATGAGGTGTCTATGCGGATGGAATAGCGGGGCTGGCGAGGGGAGCGATACGGAGAGGGAGAGACAGCGACGACTTGCGACCCTTTTAAGGCTGCCCAACGACGTTCTGCGGTTTGCACTGCTCGCAGCCCGCGGAGTTCCTGGGCCCCGATTACGGAGGCTTTACACATAACCGGCCGCCTCGTTCATCCGATGAAGAATTCATCTTCTTGCGGGCAGATGGTATTCCATTCCACTCTCCAAGCATACGCTGGCTGGCATGGCATTACAATGGTGTATTTGGCCAGCCCTGCAACTTTCAGAACGAAGGATCTCGACCATCTTGATTTCAGCGGAAATGCTGCACTTCGCCAGCGGAGACGCCCTTAATTTTGCAAGGGAGCCAATCAGATGTCGTGCATTGCACCGCCTTGATCTGAATTTCCGCGCCAAGGACCCGGAGGACAAACCCTTGTAGACTACTTCATCGCTTTCAGAAACAAACCAACAATCGGACTCTGCTTTACATAGACGCTCTTGGGCCCAACGTGAGACTAATACAGTGGAACTGGTCCCTCTGCGCCTTGTTGCTGCCTAGCTTTGAATTTCTCAATCTTCTGCGCATGGCGCTTCGAGTAGACCTATTTGATAGCGCATCAGCATTTGTGTTATCTCTCAGCTGGAGTTACCCACCTCTCCAACGAGCTCAGTCGGATACTTGGGTGGATTCTCCGGAGACTGACACGTCTTTAAGACCTGCTCTTCCCGTCAACCTGCTGCTCAATTCCGTCAACCAAACTCACCTCAACAGGCGCATCCAAGTTCGTATTGAAGAAGAACGGGATCGAGTACCTATCCTCGCCCAAGACGTTCTTGACCCGATGGACGGTGGACAAGAACCTTCCGTTCGACATGCGCATCAAAAAATCGCCAACGTTCATGATGAACGTGCCCGGCATGGGCGGAGCCTGCACCCAGTGACCGCCCGCGTTCAGCACCTCCAAGCCTGGCAAGGTTGTCTGCAGGAGGGTGAAGCCTGCCCTCACGTTAGCCCTGCCCCCACGCCGGTCGATAAATGCTCACAGGTGAAATCGGTGTGCGCTCCGATGCCCGTCTCGTCCGCACTATCCACCTCCTGCGGGGGGTAATGGATGACCTTCATAGCGGTATTAGGCGCGTCCATCTGTCCCATCTCATCAAAGTACCCCTCTCCCACGCCCAGCGCGAGCCCAAACGCCCTCATCAGCCTTCTAGACAGCTTCAGCAGCTCGGCGTGGTACGTGCCCAGCTTCGCGCGGAACTCGGGCAAGTCGGGAGGGAAGTTGTTCCCCCATTGGCCGATCATTTCCGCCCGCTCTGGGGTGAGGCTCGGTGGGGAGGGGTCGAACGCCGGCTCGTACCCCAGCAAGAACCCCTCGTTCCTATCTACTTCCTCTCAGCCCCATCTCCCTCTCTTCTGTCAGCAGGACGCACCTCCAAGCTTGACACCCGGGTCCACCCTCGCCCCGTACACAGGCTCGTAACCTCTCACATGCCTGCTCCCATAAATCCACCGCTCCATCTTCCTCTCCAGCGGCATGTCAAAATACTCCTTCGCAGCGCCGAAAGTCTCCTCGATCAGCTCCGGAGACACCCCATGGCCCGTGATATACAGGAAGCCGACGCGCTCGCAGGCTAATGCGAGCGCGTGCGCTACGTCCGCGCGGGCCGAGGGAGAGGGGGAGGAGAGGGAGGAGATGTCGACGATTGGGATCTGGGTGAAGGACTGCTCATCGGAGGGGGAGGAGGGGGAGACGAGCCGCCTGCCGCTGAACGTGCCTTCGTACGAAAAGTAAACGTACTTTGGCTCGGCGGGCGCCGTGCTCGTGGTTGTGGTCGTGGTGGACATCGTAATCGAGCGTTACGGCACGGAAGGATAGAGATCGTTATCATTATATGGTTCAGAAGCACGACCAAGCGAGAGCACCAAACATGGGAGCGTCAGATGCATCGAGAATGGCCTCATCCTTATTCCCGCATGTCGTCCCTTGATGAGCTGGCTAAGCGAGCGATAACGGCCCTCAACGGGGTCCACTGCGCACTTCCAAAGCCGCTGCAACACGCCGCTCATGTCAAGCTCTTGTCGTAAGGTATGTTTTTCTCATTCACTATCAAAGGTAAGGTGGGCTTGCGTCATCATCATCGGTGTACATGATCCTCCATCACCGCGTCTGCGGTGTACAGCAGGGTAGTAGTATACGAGCCGGGTCAGGTAGGGTACATTGCGCGTTCCGTCAGTTTAGTCAAAGCCGTTCTCGAACAGGTAGTTGGCCGCCAGCTCCTCGTTCTTGTCGCATGCAAAGTACGCCTGGATGACAATGTCGCGGGGGAAGCCGAGGGCGATGAGCTGCCAAGTCTGCGTGTCAGTAGAGGCTCTTTCGAAAGACAGAGGCAGACTCACCCGTTCGATGGCGGAGTTCTCTTCCGGCGTGACCTGGATAGTGGTCATGCCGGGGATCTGGCCGCCCTCGCCCTCCTCGCCCTCCCACTCCATGCCCTCGCCTTCCTCGCCCTCGTCGCCAGCCAGGAGATGAAGCAGGAGCTGTGGGTTCTGGTTCATCAGTTGCGCGAGCTGGGGGTTGCTCGCCGCGAGCTGCTGGACCAGGGGCTGCAGGAGCGCAGGGTTCTGCGTGACCAGTTGCCGGATCTGCGCGAACATAGGCGTGTTCCGGAGCGCTGCGAGCTGCTGCGCGATCTGAGGGTTCTGCGCGCCGCCAGCACCGCCAGCTGCAGCCGCACCGCCAGAGGCAGCACCGAGCCCCGGAACGGTAGCGGCTCCGCCACCCTGTTGACGCTGCATTTGCTCAGCGGCGGCTTGGAACAGATTCTGAGGCTGGGCAGGATTGGCAGCGGCGACAGGGGCAGCGGGGGCAACGGCGGGCACGGCAGGTGCAGTGGGAGCTGTGGGAGATCCCGCGGCGGCAGGTGGTGGTGAGGTAGGCGCAGGTGCGGGCGCCTCCTCCTGCACCAGATGATCAGGGATACCCTAACATGGTCGTCAGTTTACATATTTAGCACGTCATAGAACCTGTACGCACAGACATCAGATACTCGACAGCACGATCCGGGTTGTTGAACGCGGCCTTGAGTGCACGCATGACCAGGGCGCGCTCGAAGCCCATCTCCATCATGTTCTGCACGGCACCCTGGAGGGCGGCGCCGGTAACGAACGAGGACTGGTCTCCCCATGCGGAAGCAGCCGCAGCGGGTTCCGCGGCGGGGGCAGGGGCGGCAGGGGGAGCGGGCTCGGCGGCGGGGACGGGCGCGGGCGCGGCGATGGGCTCGGACGGACCAGCAGCGGCAGAGGTGGAGGCGACGGGCTTGGCGGGCTCGGGGGCAGCCGCCTTGCTCGTCTCTGCTGCGGGAGGTGCGGGAGCGGCCTTTGGCTATCGCGCGCATACGTAAGCGGGTGCGCGTGCTGGAGTGCGAAAACGCACCTTGGACACCATCACCACGAGAAAGTCCTTCTCCTTGATCTTACATGCCTCTACCGTCTGGGTGTCGCTGAGGATCTTGCCTGTGTGCTGGGGTGAGTCATGCTGTGGGCAGTAATACCATAAAAGGAGAGCTACCGGAGTAGATAATCTTCTGGTGCTCGACGGGGAAGTCCTGCTCCTGTGCAATCTTGTGCTTCAGGTCGAGGACGGTGTCTGTGGGCTCCGCGTCGAGCTTGAACTGTTTTTGCTGGAGGGTCTTGAAGGTGAGCTGCATGGTGGGCAGGTGGTGGTGGGAGGAAAGAGAGGAGGAGGAGAGGGGAGCGGTTGGGTGGCCGCGGTGTGCGTGACAGTGCGTGGAGAGGAGCCCGAAATGGACCCGCTGCGTGGCGAATGCACGGAGGCAAACGGGTTAGGGCCGATCAGCGGCAGGCAGGCAGCAGGCGAAGGCCGGAATGAGCGAGCGCACTCTTATACCATTGGCTTACTACTCTTGAACTATTCCTATCTGCTTGAACTAACATTATTGCTATACCCACAAGTCAACGATGGCGCAGACAGAGCCGGGCGACGAATATATCCGCCGATTCGCGGCCTTTATCCGCACACACGAGCAGCGGCTCGCAGACGCAGGCTTCATCCCGCGCACTTCCCGCACGCAGCACCCACCATCACAGTCAGGCTACAACCTGCTCTCCTGGGTCATCCCAGGCGCAGGCTCCGCGGCCCACGCGCGGCCAAAGCCGACGGTGCTCTCGATCGACCCGCACCACCTCGTCTACCTGCTCATGCGCATGGAGGCACTTGGCCTCCCCGTGGGCGACATGGACGTGCGGCTCGAGACGCCGCTCAAGCAGAACGCATACATCTCCCTCCTCGCCGCACGCGACAGGGACGCAATGTCCATCCTCTCCCTGCGCTCGACCATCTCCGCCGTTTCCCAGCTCTCCCTCGGCCCGTCCCTCGGCTGGCTCTTGGGCCCCCCCGCGCCCCCGCCCACACTCGAGAGCGAGCTAAAGTACATGTACAGCCTCATGACCAAGCTCCCCGCGCTCAGCCTGCACAATCAGAATCGGAGGCTCATCTCCGAACTCGCCGAGGACCCGCCGACGGACACGGCGCTCCCCCTGGACGTGTTCAAGAACCTACAGAGCCTCGAGATGACCGATGTGGACCCGAGAGACTACATCGGCTGGGATCAGCTATCGCTCGGCCTGCGGAGCCTGACGATCAGAAGAAGCAGTGTGGAGGACATGAATGACGTGCTGGTGGATGCAGTCGGCAACGACCTAGCGCGGAGGAAGGGCGAGCTCAAGGCACCCGTGCAGAATCGGCCTCGGTTCATCCACCATGCCTCTTCTGTCCGCTCGCAGCACGTGCTGCTCGGCTCCGATGGCCTTCCCCATTCCCCTCCTCCAGAATCAGCCAAGCACAACCTCCCCTCCTACACCTGGATGTCCCTCCGGCACCTCGCCCTGCCGGACAACGCGCTGACCTTCTTCCCCTCAGCGCCGACCGCCTACCTCACCTCCCTCCAATCCCTTGACCTATCCAACAACCTCCTCGTCTCTATCCCCCCGTGCCTCTCCTCCCTCCCCGCGCTCGTCGCCCTCAACCTCGCCCAGAACATGCTCGACAGCATCCTCAACGTTTCCTCCCTCGTCCCGCACATCCGCATACTCAACCTCTCCCACAACCGGCTCGACAGCCTCTGCGGTCTAGAACGTCTAGAGGCACTCGAGCGCGCCGACCTGCAGGGAAACAGGCTAGAGGAGAGCGCAGAGGTGGGCCGGCTCGCCCAATGTCCCCACATCAGCGAGGTCTGGGTCGAGGACAACACCTTCTGCAAGACGGAGCCCGACTGGCGCGTGCGGTGCTTCGAGCTCTTCCGCCGCGAGGGGCGGGACGTCCTGCTGGACGGCGCAGCGCCAAGCTTCACAGAGAGCATGTTCATCTCCCCATCCCCCGCTGCGGCGCCCCTGCACGCGCCCGTGCCCGTAAAGGCAGCAACCGAGCCCCCGGCGGTAATAGTGACCTCCTCCCCGCCGTTCAAGCCCCAGGCCTCGGCACCGAAACCCACCTCACCCCCAACACCAGCGACGACCGCGTCCGCCAAGTCCGTCCCCCCCGCAGCACCACACGACTCTCCCCGGGGCCTGGCGCCAACACCGAAGAAACGCCGCCCGCCGGTGAAACGCGTTGTGGACCTGGACGCGCCCAGCTCGCCGTCCAAAGCTCCAGGAGAGGCCAGTGCAAGCTTGGCAAGGCACGCAAAGTCTACACACTTGAAGGCATCGACGGACCCGCCATCGCAGCCGCATAACGGTCCACAAGATCCACCTCAACCGCGATCGGTCTCCCAGGCTACGCCGAGCCCGCCTCCGAATCCGGACGCGGAGGCTTTCAGGGCGAGGATCGAGGCTCTGCGGGAAGAAGTAGGCGAGAGCTGGTTACGGGTACTGAGTCAAGGAAAGGAACTCGGAGGGAAGGTCGTCTCATGAGGACGACGTGTGGTTGAAATTCTTTCGGGTTGGGAGCGCACTGTACGAGTGATGATAAGTCTCATGATCTGTCATGTGGATGGCTGATACCCCTCATTCATGTGTATTATGCTAATGCTACCAATGCGATGCCCCTGTTGTGTATGGATTCGAGCCGGTCTGTCCTTCAGCTGAGGTGACCCGAGGCAAGCGGCACTGCACGGGGTTGGCGAGCGGTACTCTTGGCGAACCCGACGCGTCCATTCTGCGAGTGGTCGAATATTGCATACCCTCGGCAACCTCAGCAACAATCTCGGGGTTTATGGCATCTCGCTCACAAGATTTGAGGAACCCGGCTCCGATGACAGCGAAGTTACTTGGCAACGCGTCTGGGAAGCCAAAAACGCCTCCAACGCAGTCACTTTATTTGTTTCAGGCAAGAGTCGCAATCAGAGAGGTGTACATACGTGGAGTTTGACGCAGTCCTGCCCAGATTGAAGTCGTCTGGGTTGATGCTGAAAGGCACTGCGTCGAAGCTGATCGTAAGATTCAGCTTCGCGTCACAAGGGAACGTCCAATAGCCTGAGCCAAGATCAGCGGCCATGCACAGAAGCGGCTATGGACGTACCTCCGCCGTATTGAGATGCAGGTTGAGAACCGGGGATCTAGTGACTGTAAGGCTGCATTCTTTCGGTGCCTGGGACTAGACTTACTTGGCTGTAGAACTCTTGGGCAGAAGTCATTGGGACGTAAATCTGACTGGTGCCTGGAGTGCCTCGGTTAGAAACACATGGACCGAACTTGACCGCAGAGGATGTACCCGAGTCAATCGCCTAAGTATCACGTGAGCTCGCCTTGACAAGTGCGCCGGATTCATTTGACTAACCGCGACGAGGCCTAGTGGGACGACGCCTACTGTGTTAACTGCCATGCCGGTCATCGTGACAGTCCTAGCCATTGTGTCAACATGGTCACGACGCAAGCGCCGTCGCGAGCTCGCACCACCAAGTCTAGCTTTCCATTAGGACAATTGGAGCTCAACTCAAGCGATTTCGCTCACTCTAGATTGCAACGGAAGCCATGCTATATCGCCAGTGAACTTCTCCTCGTTGATGCACCCCAGACAGAGCTGTACGATGTCAGTACGATGGTGCCAAGCTGGAAGAGCTCGGCACCTCCGACTTTCCACGGCTCGAAGCAGGGGCAATCGACATGCTGAACACGGGTGAAGGCAGCTTTTGTGCTGCGATGAGGTTCTCGAAGAAGGTGTTTGTCTTTGTCTGAGATATCGTCCCAAAGCCGAGACCTGACGAATCCTCTTTCGTTAGTTGGAACGAAGCAAATGGGCGGTGGTATAGACGCTGACCCATAACACCGCTACTTGGATAGCTCGATAAGGACGAGGCAATCTCGTTTACCACGCCAAAGTACTGATGGTCCACTGACAGAGCCGCCACGGAGACCGTGTCTTGAGCTAGTATGCCGCTCGCATACCCGTCTCCCTGCGCAGGTCAGATCTTGCAGGTTTGGCCGAACCGACAGGACGCACATAGGTCACGTAAAAATCGGACAATGTCTGGCCATACGTAATACTCGTAGCGGGTAGGAATTGCGTAGCAGTGCAAGCAGTGCAGCCAGAGAGGAACTGGGCTGAAGATTCAGTCTACCTCTACCAGCTCGCTCGCAACAGCCCTACCCAGAGATCTGCCGAGCTGAAGATCCATCATCAGCCATCAAACCCGAATGTATGCGCCTCAAACGGCTCACCCAGTATCCGGGATGATGTCAAGGGTCTGGGGTGGATTGCCTATGCCTGCTGGACCATAGTACAGGATGTCGCGACTATAGTCGTATAGCGGCATCGCCTGCTGCTCCACCACTGAAGAGTCCGGAGAATACAGCGGAAGCTGCGGCACAACGCCCGTCTGGGCGCTGTCAACGTCAGGTGGAGCGACTCCCGTAACGTTGTGCAGAAGAGACGCGGCTTGAGCATATTTGAAGAGAAGTCCATTGAGTTCATGTCTGACAACCGCTGGGACGAACACAGCGTCCTGGTCGCGGGCATAGTGATCGGCTCTGAAGGATAGACGGACGGCCTCGCTGGCCCAGCCAGGCGAGCCGCCATTCGGGCGAATAGGGAGCGGTCCGGCCGCTTGTGTAGGGGAGAGGAATAGTGAGGCGCACAGCGCGGCAGCAAGACCAGCGAGCATGTTGATGGTTGAGGTCAAAGGGGGTGGCAGACCTCGAGACGCGTCGCCGCCAGCAATGAGCGCGATCGCCCACCCCCTCTACCTCGTATCATCACACATCTTCGTTGCTCTGATAAGAGTTGTTTCTTCGTGCTTATGAGTAGTATACAGTGTTGTAAAATCAAAGAAACGACTGGGTTCCGGTGTGACAATTCTCATCTGCCCTGTTTTCAAGCGGTAGGCCTGCTGCCCAACCCGACTCGACCCCCAGTTGAGTAATCAAACACGATATACCCTGTACCCATTATATAAACATCTGGGCGAAAGGGGGAGAGAAAAATTGCTTACATGACTTAAGGAATGCAGTGCCTAGTGGTCCAGTGTGTGAGACTTGACCGAGCTGATATGGGGAGGTGGCTCACCGATTACCGCAAAGTTGTCTGGCAGGTCGCGGCCTTTCAGGCCAAGAACAGCCCCAACACACTCTCTACACCTGATGAGTCCCTACACTGGTCATTGGATGCGCGCAACTTACGTGGAAGAAGCGGAGACTTTCCCAAGATTGAAGTCTCGTGGGTCAAGATTGAACCCTTGCCCCGTAAACATAAACATAATGTCGAGCCTGGAATCGCAGGGGAAAGTCCAAAACCCTGCGCATAAGATCTCGTCAGGACGTGGCTATCAAGAGGGAAGGCTGTCGTACCATCCCCATAAGCTGACGCCGGCTGTGAGCCGGGGATCTACCAAAGACATGAGGATGTGTTGCTTCAGTACTGAGTATATGCGCCCTTACAGCAGCATAGAAAGCCCTTGCAACCGCCATAGGGAGGTGGATCTGGTTGGAACCTGGGCTCTAGTTAATGTTGCTGTCCGCGTTCCAGCGAGGCAGTGCACCCACCCGTGTCAAAGACGGCGAGCAGACTAGTGGTCATGGAGTTGATGTCACCGACTTCAAGGCCACTTAAGGCGACAGTCCTGAGATCTCGGTCAGAGAAGCGCTTCGAGACAGGGACAAGGTTATTGTGTACCAATAAGTCTATACCATTGATCAGCACGGGCGCACAAAGCAGGAAAACACAACTCACGTGGGACACCAACGGGAGCCAGGTGAGATTCCCATTATATTTGCGGTCGTTGACACAGCCCAGACAGAGCTGCACGAGTGGTGAGAAGGACTTCTCAGATGCTTCTATTTGATGCCCACCTCAGAGTCATCGGCATCACCTCCCCGGCCCAGAGCGAGACTGAAAACTGGGAACGGTAAAGAGGCCTGTTGCATGAGAGTTTCGAAGAAGGGCGGAGTCTTTGACGGCGATACAGTTCCAAAGGCAAAACCTGCACCAATACTTGGTTAGCTCGTGATGATAAATATGCCTCAAAGTGGCTCCTACCGAGAACACCGCTGATGGCATAGGGGACATTCACGACATCCATAGCGTTGACTGCTCCAAAAGATTGAGGAGAGGCGGTGAATCCTGCGGCAGAAATATTGTCTTGACCGAATTTGCCCCAGACGTAGCCATCGCCCTGGATGAGATATGTAACATTTCCAAAAGCGAGACGATCAATGGCTTACGTATGCTTCGCGGAAGTCACTTGATGAACCTCGGTATGTGTTGCTCTGCGATGAATCGAACTGGTCCACGTCACAATCACTGCAGGAAGTAGCCACCTGGCACCGCTGGTGAGCATTGGTAAGTGGCAAGTTACGTGTGATCTCACCCATGAATCTGCCACGCTGCGCTGGATCAGCCCAACTCACTCACCACAAGATGTGCCACTTACCCAGTATCCAGAATCAGATCAAGATGTTGAGGAGGGGTGCCGATCTCGATTGCTGCACGGTATGACAGAATGGAGCCCGACGCGGACGAGACTGCTGCAAGCGGTAGAGTCTGCTGGGACGTCGCCGCTGGGAATTGCGTGTTGAAGTCTGACCCCACCATGCCACCTGGGGTATTGACGGTCGATGGTGAAAGGTTTGCACCTTGAAGCAAGACGTCGACCTGTTGATACTTCGCCAGTATGCCCCAGGATTCTCGTTGAGCATAGTCGGCCACGAAGACCGCGGGAGTGTTGTCGGTGGTGGAGCGGGAAGAGGCCTCCCGAGTCGAAGGTCGGTGCGAGAGGGGAATAGAAGCCGCCAAGGCAGATGGAAAGCCAAAGATGGCGCACAGCGCAAGAGCGAAGCCAGCACTCATGATGGATAGGCCGATAGGATAGACAGGCAGTTATGGAGGTGGGAGGGAAAGCTCACGAGAGAAAAGTTGCATTAAATCCTTGGGTGGTATTTATTCTCCATAGCCGTGCATTCGGTCTCGGTGCCCAGCAGTCTGCTACTGAGATGCGAAACACAGCCGCGTGACCGGAAAAGGAAAAACAAGGAACAGAGACACCTGTCTTGGGGAAAGGTTGGGCGCGGATGCTTTGCTTCCGCTTTTATCATCTTCGATCATTCCCGCGCCCATATGCTGATGATATCTCATCGGACGAAGTCCTCCATTGTTAATATCTGCCGCATGGTCGGATATGCGAGTCAATTATGTGAAACACCGGGAACCAAGACATTACACGAACATTGCTACGATCATGGCCTGCAGCCAACATCGCACTACCAAACCGGTCTGAACCGCGGCTGATCTACGGACGCAGTAGATCCTCCACGCGCAGGGCATCGCCGGCATTCTCCGCCTCCCATGACGATCCGTTGTGCCCCACATGCTCTGTCGGTGACCGATCATTGCCTCGGTGCCCTTGCGACTTGGACAACGTGTTCACGTTTCGAGCTGTAAATGGCACTCTTGCAACTCGTGTCATGGTCGAACGTGGCTTTGTGTCGAGAGGAATATCCACCGCCTTATACGATGCAAGTTCATCCCTCAGCTTACGCTTCGCATCCTCTGCTGCATCCCGCTCCAGCGTGGACACGATCAATTTCTGCATGAACCATCAGTCTGGTATTGATCGACATGATCCGGGATGACGCTGACCTGCTTGACGTCCGCCATTTCTCTTCGGATCTTGTCCACGTAGAGGATCTTCTGCATTGGATTCTGATGGCCCAAAATTTCTGCATTGAATCGACTGAGCCGCTCTGCTTCATCTTCCGCCAGTGCGTTCCGAGACAAGATCACTTTGACCTCAGCCAGAAGAGCCTGATATTCGCTCTTGTAGCGTTCGACATTCACCAGGGTTTCTTGCAGGCTTGGGAAGCACTGTATGAGGACAAAAGCTTCAGCTTTAGGAGAACAAACTCACTTATCCACGTCAACCGCCAGTGCCGCTTCGCGGGCCTTGCCGTGCGCAAGCTCGAGTGAGAGCTGTGCGGCATAGGCCTTCTCCGTGTTCAACTGGCCGGCCAACTTGTCCACATCGGCGCGATAGCTGGACTGGATTCGCCCACTGTCCTCTTCGAACCTGGCCGCACGATTATTCAATTCAGTGAGGTGAGCTTTCAGTGTTGTCACAGATTCGTTAGCGGCGGCGAGGCGTTCTTCGGCATCTGAAAGAGCCGACTGGGCGGACATCCGCGTGGTTTCCTCTTCACCGAGCTTCTTCCTCGCCATTTCGCTGTCCGATTCGACCTCGCACAGCCTGCCCATGACGCGATTGTATCCCTTCTCAGCCCATCCTTTGTCGAAGCACAGCAAATCCTCGATTCCGCGTTGCATCTGCTCCTGCATTTGAAGTAGCTCATCCCGCCAAGATAATTCTGCGTTGAAGTCCAGCTCCGGGGACGACGTCAGCACTCGGACTGCGACATCATCGGCACGAGTAGACTGCTGGCGCAAGATACTCCGGACCAAAGAATCGTAGTCATTCAGGCCTGTGAGCAGAGTGACGGTCGCCTCGTCTTGCAGCTGAAGAACGCTGGCCAAGTGTCGTATACGTCCCTCCCTGTCAGCTACCATGCCCTCGAGTTTGATGCGTGTTGCTTCCGCCGTTACGCGTTCTAGAGAACTTTGACGACGATGCTTCTGCATGGCAGCAGCAAGGCCACCATATTGCTCGGCGACTGTAGCCATGACTTGGTGCACATGCTCCAGCCGTGCCTGGAGATCTTCCCGGACATTGGATGCCTTCCGCCTTTCTTCCTCGATAGTGTGCTTTGCATCGGAGCCATGCGAGCGAAGGTCCGCAAGTTCTTTCTGAAGCGCTTGGATGCGGGCTTCATATGTACGAATCTTCCCTTTCTCCAGATCCTTGTGGTGGTCTTCCTCAGTTCGGCGTTTGCGCTTCTCTGCCTCGAATTCATCGGTTACTCGCTTCAGTTTAGCTTCAACGTCGCGCAGCTCGGCGGTGGTCTTGCGGGTTTCGACATCTCTGTCGCGAACCTCTTGTTTGGAACGAGCAATGAGAGACTCTTGGTTATGCAGCTTGACTTGTAGCTCCGAAACTTCTTTGGCATGTCGAGATTCCAGTGCGCGAAGGCTGTCCTCCAGCTGCTTCTTCTCCGCTCTTGACAATTGCGCGGTGGCGGCGGTAGATTGCAGCCCTTCAACCTTGCACCGAAGCTCTTGGTTGTCCTTCTCGGCCATCGTGTGCGCCCTCTTCAGATCCTGAATTCGCCGCTCCTCATCTGCTTGATGCTGACGCGAACGCTCGAGCTCCTTCTGCTGCTCTGCTACTAGCGCACGCGCTTGTTCCAGATCCGATTCCAAAGTCCCATTATGCTTTCGAGACTGATACAGGCATTGTTAGCGATTCAAACGGAATGGTTTATCGGGTACCTTCGACTTGCTTTCCGAGTGCAGCCTTTCCAATTCCTCCAATCGCCGCTGCAGGGCATTATACTTGCTCGCCCGCTCAGCAAACTGTTTTCCTTCCTTCTCGGCCTTTTCGCGCTAGGTAGGGAAATCATCAGCACCTCTGGAGCGGTGAAGACAAGGAAGCCGCTGCTCACCGCAATACGAGCCGTCACCTCCCGTTCCTGAGCCAAACCTACAGGAGCGTTGGTGACTTGTCGCGCCATAAGTACTGAAGGACATACGCTGCTCCTTGATCGCCACAGCAGCTTCTGTCTGTAAAGTCCCTTTCTCCCGCACAAGTTCTCGGATTCTCGCCTCTGCCTGCTCGAGCTTGGTTTCCATTTGCTGCGCGTCGTGCCTGCGTTCCTTCGACAGGCGAGCAATCTCCCCTTCAAGCTCTTGTATCTTGTAGTAATAGATGAGTGGCTATCACAAGTGAAGAAGTCGTTTGCTCACTTCTTGTCGTAATAAGTTATCATTGTTGGTTGATGTGGAGGGTTTACGTGGTTGTCCCTTTCCTTTCAATTCTGATGGTACGGACTGGTAGTCACTTGGACCTGCAAGAGTATAAGTATGAGGCCTTATCCGTTTAATGTAGTAACTCGCCTGGGCCATCGGGGACTTTATCAAACAGTTTCCTCTCTGACTTCTCGAGGAAAGCGCCCCGCTTATAGGGGGCACCATCGATTTCTTTCGGATTGTAGTAACCAGGTGGCGGTATGTCAGACGCTGCCTACTGGTTCAGGATAGTTCGTCAAACATATGCATTGAATCATCGTACGCTTTTCAGCCGGAAATCGTGAAGCCTTGCCAAACATTACGAGCGTTGAGGAGAACGATGAGGAAACAACGGGACGGCGTCAACGCGTCGCGCGACGGTGAGGAAGCACGTGAGCTTGATTTCTGCGGGGTTATTTCCTTCCGTGCCTGCACCCTTCACATCGTCATGGTCTCTCCGTCCACTTCTGAATTGCTCCAGACATGATGATTGACATCAGATTATGAGACTGATATTCTGAAGTAGTGCTAAAATGGCTCCTGTCCCTGAGCTGCCTAGGTGCCACCCCACGGTTGCTCCGCATGCCGTGACTCGGATGTGGGCCCGGGCACGGGGAAGTCCGATGCCGGCTCCTCCGTCTCTGCATCGTCTCCCTTGGATATAAACCTCAGGAGCTTGGAGGACAGCGTGTAGCCCCGCTGCTGCATCTCCTCTGCCGCCACCTTCCACCGTGGGTCGAAAGATACGACGCACTTGCGGATGATCGCTTCATACACCCTGGCTGGCACGTCGCTCGTCTTGGACTTCATCTCTTCCAGATAATAGAACGCCTCCTCGTAAGGTGACTGAGTTAGAGAGAGCATGATCATCCGTTCGAGGCCTTCCGAATCTGGCTTGAGGCCCGCTTGTTTCATCTGCTCGTACAGCTTCTCGCCCAAAGCCTGATGTTGGGACTTGATGCAGGCATCGAGCAGGTAGTAATACGTGTCCCTCGTTGGGATGACACCCAGCTTCTCACACTCTCTGTATGTCGCGACTGCTCGCTGAAGATCATCCAGTTCCACAGATGCGCGGATGACGACATTGACAGCAGAAATGTCGATGGCCTTGCCATCATTCTTCAGGTCTTCGAGGATGTAGTATGCCTTGTCAACTTCCTCTACACTGGCGATAATATGTCGGAAGATAGGCTCTGTTGTTGTTTCGTTCGGTGCGATCGAATGATGGCGCATCAGAGAGAGAGTAGCGAGGGCATCCTTCAGTCTGTCGGACTTCATGAACGCCTCCAGCACAGGGGCTAGGTGATGCTCCCTCAACACGACCCCGATCTTGGTGAGAACGCGGATGACATCTGTGGCGAGATCCGGCCGACCAGCTCTTGCCGAAACGTTCAGCAAGTCGATGCATACGCCTTCGTCTGGCGATGCGAGGCCATCTACCACACCTTTTGCCCAACAGTGTTCTGCTCCTTCAACCTGTGGCAGCGGTTTAGTTAGTCAGTCAACACATGACGGTCAATCATCCTTACATAGTGCAATGCAGCACAACACGCTAGCATCTTCATCCACGATACAGGAGGCAGTCGGCGAATGGACTCCTCTTCAAACGCTACAGCGAGATCCACGGCCAAACGTGCAAAGTTGAATCTCGTCGCCAGGTCGACGACCTGTTCCACTGAATGCAGCGTCGGCTGTATGCCTTGGGAGCTCATCTCATCAATAAGCTGAAGCGACATCTCCAGGTTCTGGTTCTCAATATGACTGATGATGAGATGCTGATACGTGATAGCATTGCGTTCGACACCCGCGGCGTCCATCCTTACGAGGATGACATTTGGATCGAGGTCGTTGAAACGTGTGGACTGCGGCTAAGGTAAGCAGCGAAACAGGGAGGACCATATACCAGAAAGCGCACGTGTAGAAGTAGATTATAGGTCTCTATGTCCGGTGCAACTCCTGTTGCATCCATATCCGTGAGAATGGCAAACATCGTTTCGTGTTGACCGAGCTGGTCTAATAGTCGCAGTATGGAGTTATATGTCTCGGTGTGTGGTTGTATTCCCCGATCGCGCATCTGCTTGCAAACGCTGAAAACATTGCCGACCTCCCCTGCTCGTGCAGCCCTCGTCAATTGGGCATTGAGATCACCCGACGGCGTTGCGCTATTAGGTCGTTGGACCAGGCGGGTAGGACTATCATGTCGACGTGAGGGATCGAACAGAAAGTTGGGTTTTGAGGATTGCGGTGCGGGGCGAGCCAACGCGGTTCGAGCCCATCTTCGTTGCAGTGCGAAGCCTGGCTCTTGGTGAACCCCGTACTTTTTCCCGATGGTAGTAATGATGCTCACATTGGCTGCCCTCGCCTCCGTGCGGGGTCAACACCCTCCGCCCGGCCGACGAAGAGGCTACCACCCCTGCACGCTGCATGAATCCCCCGAGACAATGGCTCTACCCAGAACAGTCCAAAGACGAGTGCGGGTGCTGCGGTCGCCGTTGATCTCGGGTTGGTTGGCGAGCGCTTCTCGACGATGTCCCGCGTTCCTCTGCAATAATTTCGGGAGCATGCGCACGCCGAAGCGGAAGCAAATCGCCGGGACCCCGGGACGACATGAGGTGTTGAGACCGTGGCTTGGTCCCTCGACGCGCCTCCTTCCCTCCCTCCCGCCCGAACAGTCACCATCCTCTCCCTTTCTTCATCTCTTCCTCCTGGTTGGATCGTGGACAACAGAGATGTTTTACGCGGAGGCCATATTGTCGCGTCGTGGGCCACTTGCAAAGGTCTGGCTAGCGGCGCATTGGGAGAGGAAGCTGTCCAAGCAGCAGACATTGCAGACCGACATCGAACAATCTGTTGGTGAGTGTTGTTCACTCAGCCACAAAACTCCGTGTCTTCGCAACATGGGTTTAATGCGTGCTTGCATAACTCGCAATGCTGACGCGTATTTGTAGATGCGATTGTAAACCAGGAGACTGTCCCGCTCGCGCTCCGGTTGAGCGGCCAGCTGTTGCTGGGTGTTGTTCGAATCTACAGCAGGAAGGCCAAGTATCTGCTAGATGATTGCAACGATGCCCTGCTCAAGATTAAAATGGTATGCATGTATAGCAGTTTCGGTGATTTGAGCGTCTTGATCTGACGCGATCTTAGGCATTCCGCCCCGGAATTGTGGACATGACCGACGAGCAACTTACGGTACCCCGGAACGCGATTACGCTCAGTAATGAAGGTCTTGACTTCGATCTCATGATGGATGATTGGAATATGAACTTCGTTGCTCCTGCTCCCACCGGCCAGCACGTTGCCAAGATGGCCGACATCACGCTTCACGGAGGGGACAACTTCACGTTCGATCTCGACGATCCATACGCGAACCCTTTCGTGCTTGAAGGCGGCATCGATTCTCAGATTGATCTCAACCTGGATGACGCCATGGACCTTGACCTGGAGGCGCCGGAGGTTGGGCGGCCCGCTGATATGGATAGTGTGGAAGTGGGACGCGACGCGCCGGACGTGTCGAATTCGCTCGAGCGTTCTTTCGGGGATGGGTTCGGTGGCAACCGCGCTGACGATGGTTGGGGCGCGGGAGGCGGCGACGACTTCAACAACTTCGAGTTTGATGTTCCCGAAGGCGGCCTGTTCGATCTCGACGCGCCTGTCGACCTGCCCGACCTCGTCGGTGGAAGACTTCCCAGCCTCGCGCCGCACCGTGAGAAGACCCCTGAGTCCCCGGCTTGTGCGTAGTGATTCATTGCTGCCATCCCTCACATTCTGACTGTGATACGCAGCGTCGCGCCTTACATCTCTTCCTCCCACTCCGCCTCCTATAGAGATGACCATGCCTACGCTCACTCCCCGCACCGCTGCGCGCATCGGCGAGATGACCGACAAGGCTGCTGCCAAATCCGCGAAGGACAAGAAGAAGGCATTGCTTAAGAAGCAAGCCATTGATGCCATTACTGAGCTGGATGAGGGAGGCTCGTTCGGGCAGAGCTTCGGACAGGAGGACAAAGATCTGAGTGATATCCTGGCAGACGTAAGTGTTTGGCTTTGTACCACTTTTTCTGCAGCTGACCAGCCTCATAGCATCCCCTCCTGCCTGGCTCCCGCTCCCTGATGAGGTTGCTTCAAGTCCGCGCGGACCCCCTGGCACATTTCCTGCCCACGAAGACCCTGAACTCGGACACCTACTTTATCGCCGCGCCGCCTGGCCTTGCACCCGAGCTCGCAGAGCTGTTCACATTCCCCATGAACCGCCGCCGCAGTGCAGAGGACGAAGCTGATGCGCCGAATCCCAAGCGTCCGAGGTTCAGTGAAGTCGAGCTCGGTCGCCACGACGATCGCGATGCATCACGCAGTCTGGTGATGGGCGACGATGTCTTCGGCGCTGGTGGACTGCACGACGACCAGCAGTTCATGTTCGACGAGTCTGGTGGTGATGCACCGACGATGGACATCGAGATGGACCGGGATGGTTGGGGGGTCAGTGGTCGCCAGGGCACACCTCGCCCTGGCAGCAAGGCTGCCGAAGCGCGTGCGGCAAGCGAGGCTGTCTACAGTCGCATGTCCACCCCATATCTGGACGATATGGCCGGCGATGTTGGCAGCGTGTCCTACGGCAACCTCACCTGCCCGATCGAGGTATTCGACGTGAGACAGAAGGACGACACTCAGGCTGCGCCCGCTGCTGAGGACGAGGAAGACGTCAATGCTCAGGTTGCAGAGGCGAAGCAGCACGGCTTCAGCAAGAACACTCTCAAGGCTGTTGCCATTCTCAAGAAGGAACTTCACGGCACTGCGACGGCCGTGCAGGACAAAAAGCTCAGTTTCAACGAGGTTTCTCAAAAGGCTTCCCGCAGGGCTGCCTCGTCGTTCTTCTTCGAGCTGTTGGTTCTCGGTACTCGTGACTGCGTGAAGCTACAGCAAACGGACTCGTTCGGGAATATCGAGGTCGCGGCCAAGGACAAGCTCTTCAAGCTCAGCACTTCTGCGGGCGTTCCCGTTGAGCCTGTCGCATGAATCTAAACATCAACACTGATCTCTGTTTTCACTTCCGTGTACATATTTTTGATTCTTTTCTCTCTTCGACACCGTCGAATACATGGCCTCACCTTCTTGTACTTCTGGCCGCCGACCTTGTAGCCTCATATTTGTTTTAAACGTTGTAGATACAGTAGTAGTAATCAATGCGTTGCAGACCCTCATTGAATGAATGGATTGTCAGTCGACCCCGATGAAAGATCACGGTCCCTGACCCTTCCCTTCCTTCCCATGCTTCCTCACAGCCACATCTAATCCACACTTTGCTCTCACCAAGAGGCCCAGCTCAGCGCATCTCATCAGCGGGTGCTGGTCACCGTACAGTAGGACGACGTGCAGTCGACATCTTCTTTCCTATATCCGCCCAGCCCACTATGCCACCGGCAGGTGGCGTCAGCATGTCGACAGCGCGTCGCCCGCCGTCCCGAACGCGACTGGTGTTGCGTCGCATAATGCGGTCCCAAAAGTTCCTGTTACCAGGCAACTACCATCTTCCATTACGATTACGACCAGTGAGCGCTCCTCCCTTGTCCAGCCACGTGTGCGAGTTGACATGATTTGCAGTGGTTTATTGTATTCACGCTTGTCGACATGGTTTTCCTTGCGCTCCTTGGGTTCACGAACGTCGTGCACCATGTACCTGTGAACGACAAGGTGCTGCACTTTGCATGTCTGGGGCTCGCAACGGGCCTGGTGTACTTCATATTCGATGTCGAGGAGTACGCTTCCTCCCGTCCACACCTAGTGTATGGATATTGATGTGTTGTCAGGGATGCAAGACGAATATGGATCTGGCGAAACGCTGGTCTTCTGATCACCGCCTTTCTCTGCTTTGTTCTTGGCGGAATTGTTAGCGAGTTTGTGCAAGCGCTGTTACCAGTGAGTCGGGTTAGAAAGGTTCAAATACAAAGTCTCACACAAAAGCAGTACAAGACGTTCCAGGTTGGTGACATTGCCGTAAGCAGTCGCCGCACCTCAGCCGCAGACTAACTGACCATATTCGCAGGCGAACCTCCTCGGTTCTTCGGTGGGGTTATGGCTCTCCTGGAATCTTGAGCGCTACTACCGGCATCGGCGGGAGATCTCGCGTCTCTATCAGCCACTCGACGTCATGGACGACCAAACGGACGAGGAGGGAGACGACACCCTGCCGTCCTTCTACACACGCCTTCAACCACAAGCCATACGCTCGCCAGATATGGAGCGCAGTCGACTCGCAAATGTATGGGATGAACGGGAGGAGATATTCCACCTGGAGGATGATGAAGACGAGGTAGAGACGCCGAAGGCTGCGACGCATACCGTTCCCGGAAGGACTTGACGAGATGATTCACTCTTATCAGGGGGGGTTTGTGCATGGATATTATCAATGTAACCCTATTCGTTGCAAGCATGTGCATTGCATGCGTGGGGAGACAGTCGGGCACGTATTGCATTAACCCAACAGTGGAACACGCACGACAACGATCGTACATAGGCATCTCAAGAGAATATCTTGCTGACAGCGAGCTCGTCCTCCGGCATGCGCTGCCGCTCTCTCCTTGACCCCTTGTCCATCTGCGCTTCCTTCCGCAGCCTATACGCCTGTCCCTGTTCCCTCCTGACCGCCGACCGAACCGCTGCGGGCGAGACGAACTCCGGGTTGGAGAAGACGGTTGCGCCGCTGAATGCGCCCTCGAATATCCGGATCGGGGTGAGCACGAAGCGGGGCCCGATCTCTATAAGAGTCGTCTTGGCCGGCGCGGACGGGTTCTCGGGATCCTTCTCCAGGATCTGGAAGTTGCGGAACCATATCTTGTCGTCGACGAGGGAGAAGGTGAGGATGTGGTCGATGAAGGGCTTGGTTCGGCGGGCACTGGGCGGGACGCCGAACATCTACAGCCCGTTAGCAGGATAATAGTTAACTAAGCGGGAGCTTGCGCACATGTGTGAACACTTCCTTGATGAGCTTCCAGTTCTCGCTGCTGTCGAATCCCTCATCAAAACAGACCAGCCCTCTGCTTCCCTTCAAGCAGTTGCCTGTCAGCTTTAGCTCATCCATCGTATGCACGTTCTGAACGTGCATCTTTATGCTAGGACCATTTGGTGTCTTGGCAGCCCAGAGATAGAGATCTTCGTGTCGCCGCGCCTCGAAGTAGAGGGTGTTGTTACAGTTGTGAAGATCTGCGAGCTCAGGAAGGAGGTGAAGTTGAGATTTCGAGTCCAGCTTGGCATCTAGAGGAAAAAGTTCAGAAATGCAGATAATCAGCGTACATAACCTCACTGACCTTTTTTCACATGCGGCAGCAAGGCCTCGAGGTCGTTGAGCAGGTGTCGCATGCGATGTGTGACGCCCCTGGACGAGAGGAGCAGCACCCTCTGCTTATTCCTCTTTTTCTTCGGCTCTTCATCAACAACGCCATTCCTATCACTACCCTCGAGCTCATCCCTTTTCCTCTTCCCTGCAACGGCTTTATTGGAGGCTTTGAGCAAGCTGGCCATGGTAATAGCGGGTGTGGTGGTTGGTGCGCAAAAATGCGGAGAAGGGCCAGAAATTTAGGATAGACTTGCTTCCGCTCAATCTGCTTGTGATCGGAGATATTTCCTCCGGTGACCCCAGTGCGGAGCCTTCGTTCCCACAATGGCCCTCTAGGGGTCTTTTTCCTCCGCTGGCCCCTCCCGCGCACCGGAGCCGAGGCAATGTTGCTCGGAGTAGTGAACATCACAGTATTATAAGGAGAATAAAGTAATTTTATATCATTTTTCGGCCCACAAGCTGTAATAGAGCCGTGTGTAGCAATATTCCCATCTCTGGAAGGTTATGGAGGTGTAGGTACACTTGCACAATGACACACAGTGTCTGATATGTGGCATGCATGCAAACTGCCCAAGTATGGGTTAAATTTTGGAAATGAAGACCTTAAAATGGATGCATGGCAGCGATAAACTTACATTCCAGACTTATCCGCCCCAAAATGCTATAAAATCACTTTGTTATCCTCATAATACTATGATGTTCACTACTCCGAGCAACATTGCCTCGGCTCCGGTGCGCGGGAGGGGTCAGCGGAGGAAAAAGACCCCTAGAGGGCCATTGTGGGAACGAAGGCTCCGCACTGGGGTCACCGGAGGAAATATCTCTTGTGATCGTCCCTTGCTCCTGGGCGCTACATGCTCCTGCCAGGCGCTCTGCATGGTCCGCTTCAAGGTGCGTTTCCTCCAAGTAATATATCAATCTATGCTTATTCCCTCCTGTTAGAATCGATGGCTGCTCATTGAGTTCATCCCCTGCGGCGCGGCCCAGCCCTCCCAGCGGTCAACGACCTCCAAGCAGATCTGGTCCGAACTGCGCGGCACGGTCGTGCACAACTTTGGCGAGGTGGGCTGGGGAGCCGTAGGGGGTTCGCTCAATGGTGCGTCTGCTTACAGTCCTTTTGCGTCGTCATTCTGACCAGCTTGAAGTCAAGTACTACTCTCCTGTAACGAACCTGTGCATTATTCGGGTGGCACGCGATCACTATAGGACGGCTTGGGCGGGAGTGACACTCCTCACATCCTTGAACGGGGAAACCTGCATACCGCGGGTTGTGCACTGCTCGGGTACTATTAAGCAGGCGCAGATCGCGGCGATCAAGTACGACAGAGAGCTGATTGCACGGATGAAGGAGCAAGGGGCACCTGGTACGCATAATGCCATTGTATCGCCTTTAATGTGTTCTCACGTGATTGGCAGATTTATCCTCGGACAAGTTGGATACATTGTTAGCAACCACCGTCGCCGAGATAGAAGCATTGCAGGATTGAGATGGGTCATGGCAGTCATTGTATTTTAATTCAGCTTGATACACTCCTCTTGCCGTGGTACTCGTCAAACTCTGCCACGTGTGTTCTTGAGCAGCGCCTCGGACATTGTACTCGGGAATACGTCATCAGGCAGACGGGCTCTGTTCTGTGTGCAGAACATTGCGCATCCAGTCCGTTCGTCTACCACGGGATCGGCTCGCCGTTATACCGCTTGAAGGTGCCCGTGTCCTTCTCTGAAGCAGCCTTGATCGTCCTGAGCATGTTACCGATGGAGAAGTCAGGCTCGAGCATGGCGCCGGGGCCACCCATGTCAGTTTTCACCCAGCCTGTACAGCAGTCGGCATTGCAGACCGCATAATGATGTCGCGTTGCTCACCTGGGTCCATAACGAAAGCGATGATATCCGTCCTCTCCTTCGCGAGTTTGTAGTTGTACATGTTCAGAGCCGTCTTGGCAATGCTGTAGCTCGCGTTCTTAGGCCCGCAGTCGAGGGCGATGCTCGCAAGCCCGCTGGTCATGTTCATGATCACCTTCTTGTTGCTCTTCGCCACGAGGCCGATGAACGCCTGCACAATGAGTGCTGGGCCGAGCACGCAGTTCTTGATGGTGTCCATGAACTCCTTCGAGTCCATGCTGAGGACAGAGTCATTCCCACCATATTGCTGCTTTATCATCAGCATGAAAGAGAGAATACAAATACGGGGTACGCACAGCAGCAGCACTGTTCAGCAGGTAGTCGAGCCCCTTGCCTTCGAGCAGCTTCTCGACCTCCTTCGCGGCCGCATCCACGCTCGCCTTGTCCTCCTGGTCGAGCTGGACGATGTGTAGCTTGCCCTTTGGCTTGAGCGCGTGCAGCTTTTCTGCCTTGGCGGGCGTGCGGCAAGTCGCGAACACGATCGTCGTTGGGTCCTCCACGAGCTGCCGGACGAACTCGTACCCGAGGCCGCGGGAGGTGCTGCGCACACGATAAGCACACGGGTTACAGGAGGCAGTATCGGTGCATGCGGCTTACCCAGTGATCAGCCAGGTGGTAGACATGTCAGCGAGAAGGTGGCAGGATGCGTGACAGCACAACCATGTTCATCTTATAGGGCACCAGTCGGCGATGGCCTTGTCATACGGAGATTACAAACGGTGGAGGCGCTTTTCGCTACAATTATCAACGCGAACCCATGTGAAGCTCGCTGCCTAACCCGCTTACAAGGCCGGACCGAGATTACCGGGGGCGGATTGTCATCGTACTTCCCACCGCCGCCGTCTCTAGACCTTGAATAGGCTCAAAGGACGATGCTAGGCTAATTGTCGGATAAACTGTCTAATTGGATCATGCGAGCTGTAACAGTATCTACATGGCGCGTGCGAGTTGGGATACAAACCTATGGATGATGACAAAACAAAGGGATCAACAGGAAACGGAAATTGCGAATCATCATACATCAAACATGAAGTCCTCGTCCAGAGCGGCGAACTCGGGTGGGGCCATGAACACTTCCAGCGTGTCGCTCGGATTTGGCGCCTTTTGTGCTTCTACTTTTGGCAGGGGCTTGGAGGACGCTCTTCTGGTCAACCCACCTGGCTTGACGGGGTTGAGCGGCTGCTGGATGGGAATGGTCCGCACTGACGGCTTGAGAGAGGATGAGTGAGGTCGAGATGGGACCGGTTTGGCTGACAATGGGCGGGAGGTCGGGCGAGAGAGGGCTGACGATGCTTGAGATCGAGGTACTCCAAGACGTGACGCAGTGATGGACATATCACGCGAGGCGCGCGACTTGGCCATCCTGTTGGCCGCAGCGAGCCTGCCTACTGAGGGCTTGGGGAGTTCGATTGGAGGGCCAAAGAACTCCTCCTCCTCTGCAACCGGGTCAGCTCGTGTAAGCAGCAAGCATGTGGAGATACTCACGTAAGGGACGCAGTGGGATCCGGCATTCCTCCACGCTGCACTCCGGAGGAACCCAGGTCTCGAGGAAGGAGTCGTCAAACATGTCCTCGTTAGGATCGCCGAAGGCAGGAATGCGAGCTATTTCCAGCAGTTTCGGGCATAAGGTCTTGTAGTCCGGTAGAGGGAAAGGTGGCTCATATGGCTCGACTATGTCATGTTGAGGATACGCACTCAGCTGGAAGATACAAAGACTCACTCCAAGCAGTTGGTGGCATATACTCGATCTCATCCTCCTCTCCCTCATTCGCGGCCTCCTTAATTGAGACATCCGAGAGTGCCGCGACGCTGATATCTCCGTCGCTCACATCCCAGTGTTTGCGAGAGCTTGGCAGCGGCGTCTCAAAGCTCTTGCTGCTCGAGCGGATGATGCGAGATGTGCGGCGGGACGAACTGGGGCGGAGTGCGGATGGCGGGGGCTCAAGCGAGGCACGTCCGGGCGAGGGGCCCACTTCAGGAGCCGCGTCGGCTGAAAGGAGCGGGGCGAGCTTGAGGGGCTTGGACATGCCCGGGAGTGGAGTCTTGAAAGCCAGAGGCTGGCGCTTGCCAGGAGCGGGCGTCTTGTTGGTCACGTCAGACAAGCCCTTTCCGAGCGGCAGCTTCGACGACGCCTCCTTGAAGAGCCTTTTCGGTTCTACACCTGGGTCAAACACTATCATGGACCTTCCAAGTCGGGCACATACCGATAGACTCATCAACAAGGTTGATTGTCGCCTTGCTCCTGGCAAGGGTCGTCTTCGGCGCCTGGCGGGAATTCTCCTTCCTCAACGCGCTCTTGAGCCCAGTGCTCATGAGCGCGCCAGCCCGCCCAGGGGTCTTGGACGCCCCCGCGCGGGCGAGGAAGTCGGCCTGGCGGTCCTGGAGGATGTTGGGCGCGCGGGCGGAGAGCATTACCTAGGTCAGTAAATGGTCGACTCGGAGGAGGAAGGGGAAGGGATGCGCGGTTAATGAGTGACTGGGTGTCGGGTGGCGCGCCAGGTTGCGGGCGACGAGTTGACCGCGTCAAACACGTGCCCAAAGTGAACAAGTCCACCACAGCCACTCGGCACCCATCGGCAGCTTCGGTCTCCTCATGTGACTGGAGCATCTCAAACCGACCGCCGTCATCGCCGATGGCAGCGTCCAAGCCTCCAGAGGGCGACTCTCTCGTAAAACGGCTAGCGGGGCCATCCACTGGCAAGGCGGGTCTGGCACAGGATCAGAGTGAAATAAACAGGATCATCGCCGAGGCTTCCAAGGTCACCATGTTTAGGCTTGGGAATGAGTCAAGCGCTGACCATAATCGCATTGCAGGGTTCCAAATTCTACGAGGTCGGCAGCAGTTGAACCATTCACAGCTCATCAGCCCGCTGACTGTGGCTGTTAGAATGAGAAGCGGAAAGATGAGGAGCTCACTGCTCGCATCAATCGTCTATTGGAGAAGCGTGACTCCGTCATCAAAGGCGCGGACCTTGCGAGGCTAGAGAAGGCGGCGGACCAGATTGTGCGCCGTACATCCAATGAATCTAGTAACATGCGTACTGATGCGTCAATGTGTAGTTAATTGATATGGAACAGAAGAGAGACCTGTCACAAATCATTGTACATGTAGATGCGGACGCGTTCTACGCGAGCGTGGAAGTGATGGACAACCCCGAGCTGAAGGGCAAGGCCTTCGGAGTGGGAGGCGGCGTCCTTACTACCGCATCTTATGAGGCTCGGAAGTTCGGTGTGCGGAGTGCTATGCCAAGTAAGTCCTTCATTGGCCCGAGTAAGGTCGTGTCTTATGCCCTCACAGTGCACATCGCGAAGAAGCTCTATCCGGAATTGATCGTCGTGCGGTGTCGCTTCTCTCGGTATTCAGAAGTCTCCAAGGCTTTGATGACCGTCCTGCAGCGATACGATCCGACAATGCATCCTGCGGGGTTCGACGAGGCATATTTGAAGTGAGCACCTCGTCTTGGTTGACCATGTACCTGCTGACGTCGAAAACAGCATAACCAAGTATTGCAGGGATCACGAAATGGAGGCAGAGGAATGCGTACAGGTCATTCGGGACGAGGTACATAAGGAGACGGGGCTCACGATAAGTGCGGGTATCGCACCGAACAAGGTGCGCATGTATGCTGCTTAGATAGCCTGGTTGATCCTGACACGTCAAGCAGATGTTGGCCAAGATCTGCTCCGATCGCAACAAGCCGAATGGGCAGTTCAAGCTCCCGTTCGACCGACGTGCGATCGTCTCGTTCATGAAAGACCTAAGTGTGCGGAAAGTTCCTGGCATAGGGAGGGTGAACGAGCGGGTTCTGGAGGCAATCGGCGTTAAGGTGAGCAGCAAGCGTTCATGTCGCTGTGACAGCGTTTCACGTCTGATATGCAGACGTGCGGAGACATCTATACCCAGCGTGCCGTCATCACGCTTCTCGACCACGAGCTAGGCCTGCACGGCCTCCTCCACGCACACCTAGGCATCAGCAGCAACGTGGTCGAACCTCCCATTCGCGAAGCACGTAAAAGCGTCGGGGTAGAGAGGACGTTCAGTGCTGTGGGGGACTCTACGAAGTTGATGGAGATCCTTGAGAATATCGCGGAGAGCTTGGAGGAGGATTGCGAGCAAACGGGATGGGCGGGGAAGACGTTGACGCTCAAGTATAAGCTGCATACGTATGAGGGTGAGTGGTTCCATAACTGTGAGCCCATGGAGGTTTATGAGGCGTTTCAGTGTTCACTCGCGCCAGGTCGCTCGACCGCTATATCCGAAGTAAGGATGACTTGTTTTCGGTATGACTTTGCACCTCCACTGTGTGTGATTGCTGTTGATCCGTGCGCAATAGATTGGGTCGGAACTGCTTCGCAAGGAACTGCCCCTGAGGCTCCGGTTACTGGGTCTACGACTAACACAACTGAAGGATCTGCGTGATAAAGGCGAGAAGGGAATCAAGCGGGTATGTGTTGTTCCCTGTGTTACTGTGTACTGCGATCTTACTATGATGGCAGTTTTTCAAGGATGCGGGGGACGAGCCACCAAGGAAGCGAAACCGTCTGAACGATGAAGAAGACGACTTCGCAGCTTCGATGATGGAAGACGACATTGAAGAGATTCCTATGGACGAGGAAGATGCTCGACTGAACGGAGGCACACCGAACGCGAGCCCGAATCGACAGAGTAAGAAGGTCTCCCCGAATTCCAAAGGCCGACCTGCGGATCAGGACGAAGAAACATCTGATAGCAGGCAGCGGCTCGTCTGCCCGATATGCTCCACTTCGCTTCTGACCGACAATGATGGGTTTAATGCGCATGTGGACTATTGCTTGAGTCGTGGCGCCATCGCCGAACTTGCGACGCTCGGGTCGCAGGATGATGTCGGCCCTATCACTTCGCCGAAGAAGCCGCCAGCCCTTTCCAAGTCGCGTGCAGGGTCGAATCCCTTCCTGCTGAGCAAGAAGGCGAAATGAGTCGCCTGAATTTTATTGAAAATCTTCTTGTATGATCAGAGTATTATGTACCAACCATTAGGACAGCATTGTATAACGTCGATACCCATGCAATGAGTACCCAGCATAACATTCCTTATCGGCGGCGGACGCGTCCGGGATCGCTCGTCATAGTACCAAAATTTCGGAGAACCCTGGCTGGCGACGACACCCCCGCTTGCAAGCGCCTGACCGACCACAATACCCCGCTGCCGGCGTGCAGCTCTTCTTGAAGGGCGACGGCGATGTTCGCCACCAACCTGGCTGCCATAGCAGCGCTTACGAGCTGTGTGGCAGGCCCATCTAGACGATACCTGGCCACAAACCCCGCTTCTCGCGGGTCGAGCCTTGCGCGCCTCTCACTTCATTACCCGCCCAAATCAATTGGAAGACCAGCTCTTGTACGACCAGCGTCCACGTCCTCCGACAGCTCGGAACCTCCCATAAAACGCTCGCTATGGCGCCGACCACCGTTCATCTTCCTCGTCCTCACGCTCACTGGGGTCACCCTGTACTACACCTACGAGCCGTTCCGGCACACAGCGCTCGCGATGAAGCGCTGCAGCGTGTTTGGCATCGCTGTCGTGGCCTCCGTGATCGATTACAAGTGGACGCTCAACTCGGCGTATTACACGCCGGAGGAGATGTTCGACGCCTACTCGCGCTGCCACAAGCGGAGCGCGCTGCGCGTGCTCGAGGCGCTCCAGAGGAACGGCGGGATATACATCAAGCTAGGGCAGCACGTCTCCTCTGTGCGCCTGCTCCCGACCGAGTGGACAGGGACGATGCGCCCGCTGCAGGACCAGTGCCCGTCCACGCCGATAGAGGAGGTCGAGGCTCTCTTCTTGGCGGACACGGGGAGGACGCTCAACCAGCTGTTTACGAGCTTCGACCCCGAGCCTGTGGGAGTGGCGAGCTTGGCTCAGGTGCATATGGCGGTGGACAGGGAGACGGGGAGGAAGGTGGCGGTCAAGATACAGCATCCTCATCTGGAGGAGTTTGCCGCGGTTGAGTGAGTGCGGCTACCTGGGTAGGCGCGCATGGACTGATTTTGGTCATAGCATCAAGACCACCATGTTTGCAATGGATTGGGTCAAGGCGCTCTTCCCCAAGTGCGCAATCATCCTCCTCGCACAGTTCTACTGCTGACCGTTCCCTCTCAGCTTCGAGTTCTCCTGGCTTGGGGAAGAGATGCAAGAGAACCTGCCGCTTGAGATGGACTTTTCACACGAGGCGGGCAACGCTCGGCGCGCCATCGAGGATTTCAAGATGGAAAAGCAAACGACCCTGTACATCCCCCGGGTCCTATGGGCAAACCGGCGTTCGATGGTGATGGAGTACATCGAGGGTGCGCGGGTGGACGACCTGCCCTTCCTCGCGAAGCACGGTATCGACAGGAATCGCGTTTCGCAGGAGCTCTCGAGGATATTCTCGCAGATGGTGTACCTCAAGGGGTTCTTCCATGCCGATCCGCACCCGGGTAACCTACTCATACGCCCAGCACCGAAAGGCAGCCGAAGTCCTTACAACTTTGAGATCGTTCTATTGGATCATGGTGCGCCGCGTCGCAGTTCGCTCGGAAATTAATCGTGCTTATTGGGCGCTAGGACTGTACTTTGATCTGGATGATGACCTGAGAGTCAACTACGCACGATTATGGCTCACGCTCGTCGCCCCGAACTCAAAGGAGACGCGACGAGAACGGCGAAAGTACGCCAAGCTCGTAGGCAACGTTGGGGATGATATGGTGCGTTTCCTTTCCTTTCTCCAAGCAGCTTGATATATGAATGCCGTCGTAGTACCCTCTCTTCGAAAGCGTCATTACTGGCCGAGCGGGCCTCGCAGGCTCGTGGGACAGCGAGGACGAAGTGGCACAGGCGAAGAAGAAGCGGCCGGGGAGCATGATGGACCTGTTTCCCGCTTCGGAGGAGGAGATGGAGCGCATGCGGCGCGCGATCGTCTCACGCGAAGGGCTGATCTCGGACCTGTTCCATCTGTTGAGGAGCATGCCCAGGTGGGTCTACTTCTTCCGAGCCGTTTCACGTGCTAATGAAGAGCAGGCGACTGCTGATGGTCCTGAAGCTGAACGACCTCACACGAAACCTGGATCAAGCGCTCTGCACGACCCATGGTGAAACCCGCATCTTCATCATCGTCGCGCGGTACTGCGGGTTGGCGGTCTGGCAATCCGAGCTCTCCGCGTTCCACGAGCGGTGGAAGACGTCGGGCCTGTCGCTTTCGCTCGTCGGCTCGCTCGTTGAGAGCTGGGCGAGGTACCATGTGGTCTGGAACGGGCTGTGGTTCGCAGAGGTCGCGATGGACTGCAGGGCGGGGGCGGTGCGCGTGTTTAGATGGGTTAGCAACCTTAGCCGTGGGCTGGAGAGCGCGAACCAGGCTGCGGCGGGCATAATGACAGGATAATGACATGGATGATTCCCAACTCTTTTGTTCCTGCTTTGCCCGACTAGGACCTCATGCAAGTCATTAGTATCGAGCTCTCTGGAAGATGCGGTAGTCCCGCTGTGTACCCGCCGGGTCGCGCCTCGCACTATTTGCGGCGATGAAAGGTCCAGAAGCACGGGCAACGTACCCCGCGTCGTGTGGCACATCCGCCGATCCCCTCATGTCCTTATCATGATGCGCTGCCCCTTATCGGAACGCACGGGAACTCCTAACTGAACGCCGCCATCGGCGTAACTGCGAGGGTGCGGACAGCGTGCACCGCAGTCAATATGATATACTGCCCCATCGGCCAGCGTGCGCGCAGGCAGCCTCTCTTGTCATCCACCACCACCTCTACCACCTGAGCTGAGCAATGGGTTCCTCTCAGTCCACCTCGCGCGCTGCGCCAGCCCCTGTTTTGTCGGAGAAGGCACCCACGCCGAAGGCACCCACGCCCGCGCCTGTGCGCCGCATCCAACCGACAACAGACGAGCTCGCCGAAGCGCTCGAGTTCAACCTCGACCTCTCCTCGCCCACGGGAGCGGTCGCTCTCCCTGATGTCGCGCTCTGGCAGGCGGAGATCGAGAAGGACCCGAAGCTGTCCCTGTCGCGCACGATCCTGAGCAAGAGCGACCCGAGCGCGACGCTCCTCAAGCCTACCGCTAAGGTGTATGATGCGCATGTGTATAACACCCAGCTGGACTTTAAGGCAGGCCCGATCACGAGCCAGTTAGCCAGTGGCAGATGCTGGATGTTCGCTACGAGTGCGTCTTCTCCTACAGGTGCATAAATGCGATACATGCGTGCTGACACGGGAGCAGCCAATGTGCTTAGGTACACGATCATGAAGAAGCTGAACCTGGATGACTTCCAGCTCTCGCAGAGCTACTTCTTCTTCTACGACAAGCTTGAGAAATCCAACTTCTACCTCGAGAACTGCATCGAGCTCGCCGACGAGCCGCTCGACTCGCGCCTCGTCTCCTTCCTCAACGTCGCCCCGATCAACGACGGCGGCCAGTGGGACATGGCCGTCAACATTATCGAGAAGTACGGCGTCGTCCCGCAGGCCGTCTTCCCCGAATCCTTCTCTTCGTCCAACTCGCGCGCCATGGACACCCTGCTGACCACGAAGCTGCGCGAGTATGGCCTCTCGCTCCGGGCGCAGTCCGCGCAGCTCGCTGCTGTTCTCGAGGCACGCGGTGTCCCCGCCGAAGCGCGCAAGGCGGCCCTGTACCGCGCGCTGGAGAAGACCAAGGCTGGGTACATGCAGGAGGTGTGGACGATCCTGTCTGTCGCTCTGGGCATCCCGCCCAAGGCGGACGACAAGTTCAAGTGGGACTACTACGACAAGCTGGGCAACGCCAGGGTGTTTATCGGCTCGCCCCGCGAGTTCTACAAGCAGCTCGCAATCACTCCGTACGACCCCAGCACCGCCTTCTCCATCGTGAACGACCCGAGGAACAAGTACAACGCGCTCTTCTCCGTGGATAGGCTCGGGAACGTGTGGGGTGCCAGGCCCGTGCTCTGTGCGCCTCTCCTCGCTTCTCGCATCGTGCAGGTGCTAACTATAGATAGACGTAAACGCCGAGATCGATCGGCTCAAGAGCGCGGTCGTCAGGAGCATCCGGGCGAACCAGCCCGTCTTCTTCGGGTGCGACGTCGGCAAGTCGTCCGACCGCGACTTGGGCATCATGGACTGTGGGATCTACGACTACGAGAACGCCTTCAACATCACCCTCGGGCTGACGAAGGCGGAGAGGATGCAGCTCGGCGAGAGTGCGATGACCCATGCGTAAGCTGCTGGTCTGCCTATCAGAGAACAGAGGAACTGATCGCCGATCGCAGGATGGTCATCACTGCCGTGCACCTGGACGAGACTGGCAAGCCCGTGCGGTACAAGGTCGAGAACTCGTGGGGCAACGCCGTCGGCGACAAGGGCTTCTTCGTCATGACCGACTCGTGGTTCGACGAGTACGTCTACCAGGTTGTCGTTCCCAAGGCCCTGGCCGACGCCGACCTCGTCACCATCTTCGAAAAGGGTGAGAAGAACATCTACCCTGCCTGGGACCCCATGGGCGCACTCGCGTAAACGGCGGGTGATGATGGAAAGATATCTGGTATTTGCATATACGGCACGAGTTCGATGTAAGATATCCCTGCAGCAATCTGCAACGGCGAGAATTATATTCCTCCAGGCGTGGTAAAAATACATATGCGTGGACGAACCCAATGAAAGGACTACTGAAAATAGAAGGTTTGCACATCTGACTGGGCAAAGGCAAGGCTACAAACGGGACACTTTCGCTGCCGGCTCTTTAGACGCGCATCAATACACTCCTTGCAGAATGCTGCAGCCCTGTTAACACGTATCGCGGACAATGGGGTGTTAGAAAACTTACTGTGCATACACTTGAGCAAGACTTGACTGCGGAAGTCGTTGTGGCAAGTCGAGCACTTGAGAACATCCTGCACAGGGTTCAGCATCGTAATACGTACGCAGTTGGTTGTAGAATAGTACCCACCTTGAGCTGCTTGTTCTCAGCGGCCATCGCTTGTGCCTCTGGCCCGGCACTGCTAGTAACCACAGGTGTTGCTTTAGCCCTTAGGCCAATACGTTCTGCTTCCTCTTTCGCCACTTTGAGATCCTCTGCTGCTTTCCTCGCTTGATCTCGATAGTGCTCGAATGCTGTATTTGCATCCCTCATAGAGTGTTGGAGCTACAGAACCGTCAATCCATGTTATGTGTCTCGCAACAGGAAGCGTACCTTGGCCAGCTGTCTTTCACGCTCCGCGACAGTCGCCCCGGTCTTCGTGAGCTCGACCTGCTGTGCATGGAAGCGGTTTTGCCAATCACGCAGCGCTGCATTGAGCGTGATTGCCGCTGCCTCTTTATGAGACAGTTGCTGCCTAAGGCTCTGCTCGCTTTGCTGCAGCTTGTCGATGTTGATATTCTGGCTCTTGTTGCTCCGCAGAGCCGCTTCATACTGGATGGATGCTTCCTTCTGCACCTTCTTCTCGGCAAAGTACTTGCTTTGCTCTTGCGCTTTCTATTGCAAGACATTAGAGACCATCATGAGATACTGTTCGGTTCTACGCACCTCGCCTGCTAATTTCCTGACCCTTTCCTCCAGATCCACAAGGTCAAACGCTTTACTCTTGTTCTGCTTCTCAAGAGTGTCCCAAGCCGAGGATATCCGATCAATCTCAGAGTAGAGAGCATCGGCGGTCTGGAAGTTGGGATCAACATGATTCGAAAGGAGCCGAATAGCGAACATACAGCTTCGTCATCCTGAGTTCTCAGTCTAGCTTTCCTAAGTTCTTCCTCTTTAGCAGCCAAAGCCTCCGCGACAGACTTGACATCAGGGGCAGTGGATGCGTCAGCACCAAACAGTGCATCGTACTTGCGGGCCTTCTCCAAGGCGACCTCTATGCTCTTTTGGTTTGCGGAGAGCTGGGCATCAACAATTTCTATCCGCTTCCGAGCCTCCCTGGAATTAGACGTTAGTTAAAATGAAGCATCACAAGATGTCAGTCCGCACAATAATTGTTTAGTCGTCTCTTGCTGCGAGAAGGCGTCCGGACCGGATCCAAGGAGGAATGCGAAAAGATCCTCATCGCCCGCCTGCGCCGCCAAACGGGTTCGCAGACGCTTGACCTCAGACTGCAACACACCAATCCGCTGTTCGCAACTGGAGACAAGCGTCTTGAGCTCGACGCTGCTCCTCAGCTTCTCTCCGTCTCGCGCTTTGAGCATATCCTTCTCCGCAAAGAGGGCATCCCATTTTTCGCGCAAACGGGCCAAGTCATGCTGTCGTTTCTCAATAGTGAGCTCCAATTCGTCTGTTCTGCGTTTGTATTCTTCCTAGAGATATGGTTAGTGAAGGAAGGCATTCTGCCGAGGTGAGTCCCACCTCGGTTTTTTGTTTAAATTCCGCCCGCTCCGTCACAAGCTTTTCGAGCCGATCCACGAGGGGCCTGGTAAATGACTGCGCCTCTTCACACTGTCGTCTCCACTCCTCTGCCTCGGCAAGCAATCCCCGGTATTCGACAGATGCAACAATCGTTTCTCGTGATGGAACAGTCAACTGTCGATCTTGTCAACTTCCAGCTCCTGTAAATCATGTTAGCCAGCGTACCTGATCATTCAGCCTTTGGATCTCGTCTCGTAAGCGCACGCGTTCCTCCCAAGCCTTTTGTAACTCTGCTTCGCGTTCCTGTGCACGAAGGTCCCAGTGCTCCTTGTCAACTTCTTGAACATGTTCGTGAACGTGGCCATTCGTGAGGGGTGCTGCAGACTCCTTCAAGAAAGTTCAGCGGTCATTATCTTGAGAGTGACCATACACATACCATCGTTACATCCTCAGCCTCTTCTTTCGGCGGCTCAGGTTGTTGCGGGGTTGTTGCAACTGGAGTTGACTCTTTGACTGGCTCGTCCTTAACCTTTGTTCCCTGTGACTCCATCGCTTGTACAGTTTTGCTGTGCGAGCGGTCCACTCGCTTCTCCGCCTGCGATAAGTCCTCCTTATACTTCTCGAGGTCCACCTCTGCTTGCTGGAGTCGATTGCGCAGCAGTTGCAGTTCAGCACCTCTCACTTCAGCCTACGTAGCCATGGTTAGAAACGTATCTAAGCTAGAAGATCTGGTCAGTATTACCTCTTCACGAGCTCGACGAGCATCCTGTTGCCAACTTCGATCTGACTCGGTTTCTACTTTAACTTGTGGCTTCACGAGCTGATCAACTAAGGCTACTGTGAACCTTGCACGTTCTGCTAATTGTGATTTGAACTGTGTTGCAAGTGTTTCCATCGTCGAATATCTGTCTAGGCGCAACAGATCTAGGGACGAAGCTATGAGCATGGAATCGCGGTGTGATGCATGGAGACTGGCACTCACTTTCAGGCGTGTACTTGTTGGATGCAGAGCCAACACGCTCTTGAATGAGGTTCAAGAGCTACGATACGTGTTCATTTGCTGCGTATCAAGATGTAACAGAAAGGGCGACATACCTCAATCCAAGTAGCCTCCATGGCGGCCATAGCAGCTTCAGTCACTTCCTGCTTTCGCTGCAGCTCCGTGACCTTCCGCTCAGCCCTTTCCTTATCCCTGCAGTACTGCCTCATCTGCCGCCATAACGCTTCCTTCTGGAAGAGCTGTGATGGCGAAACCTGTCAGGTACGCGATAAAGACGGCGCTGACTGATGCCGTACCTCAACGTCGATATCACCGTTGTCAGTTGGGACAGCGACAGGTGACCCGTCTCCAGACGAGACGACTCTTCGCTTTGGAAATGGAGAGGGAGACATGGCGTCCTCCTCTAGAGGCCGTTTGATCGTCTCCATAACTAAGTAAGATGAGCGAGCGCGAAGAGAGGTAGAGTAAAAGATGAGGACGACGAGCGCGACGACTAGCGGAGTCGAGCCTGAAGGATGCTTCCGCCGGGACCTTTCGGAAGCGGAATATTTGTGCGACCTTCCCAGATGGGTGACAATGACGATGATTGATACGCAGAAGAAGCGACGATGTTATGATTAGCATTACAATGGAATACACATTCATCGCCAGCGTACACGATAATAGTGAGGGAATATTTCCGAGACAGGGGTATCCAGTGATGGTGGTGGCGGTGGCGGCGCCGCACCGTGTCGACGAGGTTTGAAGATGAGCACCAGTATAAGGCCAATAATAACGAGTATGAGTAAGAATATGCACATTCGTCGACTTGTGTTGCGTTGGTATCTGGGGCGGGCATGAGTTTACTACAGCCAAGTGGATCTGCATGGCGCACTTTGTTGCTACTTTCAGCTCCTTCACCGCCTCCTCTACATGCGTCGCCGTTTGCTCAATGTTATACTCGACACTGTCCAGTATTGTTCCTTGATCGATTACAAGGCTCGACAGATCCTTGAAGAGCTCTGCAAGAGAGCCGATTGACTTTGCGAGCTCGGTCAACTCTCGGTCCCGTTGGGCGATGTCTAAATCTGGTGCCGCCATTGCTTGCACTTGAGATTCTCCGGAAAGTTGTGAGCGCGACTACAGAAAGATCAGCATACACTTGGTCGAATAAAGCGCAAATCAAGTACCGCTTGTAGATCATCTTCCGCCGCTGTCATACTCTCCGCGCCCTTCAACGATATCGCGCCGGATGCAACCAACAGATCCTGGTTCTTGATTGAATGACCTTGGAGCTCTATGAACCCGCACATCAGATCACACTCCTTGAACGCAGAGAAGAGAATACGCACTCTGCATGTACACGCGTTGCTTCTTGCGGAATGTGGCGCTCAGATCCTGAACCTTTGCTGCCAAAGCTCGTTGCACGTTCACCGCAGCCCTCTGTTCCTGTTGTGTCGCCGCACTTGGAGGGAATGAATGCGACACCCCAACTTGCGGTACACGTTGTATAAGACTCTGACATCGTCTGAAATCCTAAAGAGAACGATTATGAGCAATACAAATGGAGCGCATACATCTCCGACTCACTCGGGTGATGTCCGTGCTCAGCGCCTCGATCTCCCGCTCTTCTGCGCTTCGATCCACGAATCCAGGAAGAACATGTTTTGCTTGCAGCTTGTCCAGCTCGGTTACTGCACGACGCTTGTGAGAAATACCAAGCATGAATGCTTTCCACCAGCTGCTTACTCTTTTTGGCGGTGTCTCGCAGGATCTCCTCGACCTGATCGGCTATGTCGACCCTACAGAGCAAAGCACGCGTCAGCATCCGATAAATCGGCCCAGAATATGGCAGGGCGCACCATTTTGGCGGTAATGTCTCCATGTCAATCGTCGCATGCGCTCTCTCCCCAACGCCGATGAGGCCCTCCCGCTCGTCGTCCGCAACGTCTTCCCTCGCCCCATAATGATCGTCCAAGTCCTGTATTCGTCTTCGCGACCTCGATGAGCGTGCAACAGAGTCCCGATATGAGAAGAAGAGGTTTGTGCGCGAGCGTATGAGCGGCTCCGCCATTTGTGGCGGGCAGAGGATGGGATGACGACGAGAACGGCAGGTCAGGGACCGCGTACCGAACCCAAATACGGAAGCAATGCATTGATGCTGCGGCGCGAGCATTAATGGGCCAAGGGGAGTACGTGTACATGACTCAAATAATCATTACACCAGCGTCTAATACAATGCCACGCATTCACCACTTCACAGCGAGACCCACAACCTCGCTCTCAACAGCCCGATACTGCGTCCGGAATGCACTCCGTCGTCTCCCCTCCGCCTCGTCGTCCATCCTGGTCTCCCAAGCGCTCGCCCCGCCTGCTGGTTCGCACAACTCCTCAAGCACCTGCATGGCGAGAATGTCCGCCTTGTGGTGCTTCTCCGAGTTGCTCGGCCAGGGCGGCAGCGCGGGCGAGTTCTGGTCCGGAGAAGGGGGCGGTGTCGGTAGGCCCGTCTCCTCAGCCCAGTACGCTTCTTCCGTCCGCTGCAACCACGCCTTGTCGCCCCAACGTGAGCTAGCAGTCCCATTCGGCGCAAGCGCCGGGCCAGCCGCATCCAGCTGGACGCCCTCGCTCGCCCAATCGCGCACAAAGCCCTCCTCGTCCGTCATAGACTTGACGACGTCCGACGGCTTCATCTGCCCACCGCCGTTCGCACACCCGCCGGGGCAGGCCATCACTTCCACGAAATCGTACCCGGCATTCTCCAGTTCCGCAGATCCAGCACCAGGCCGCATGCGCCGCCGGGCCGTCGCACCGGGCATCCGGCCCAGAGCGCCCTTGCCCGTTTGAACGCCCGTGTCACGTGCGATCTTGCGCACAAGGTTCTGCAGATTCCGGAAACCGTAGCATGTCGCGGCGCGGAACACAGGTTGCGAAGGACCTTCTCCAGTTTCGACCGACTTGAGGGTATATTCGACATAGTCGGCCGAGCCACGCACTGGGCGGGCATCAAGCACCAGCTTTGTCGCAGATGCAACCGCGATAGAGTGGATGAGGGAGTGCAGGTAGGATCCAGATGTCGAGCCAGGATGGGGAACAAGAGCAGGGATGTCGCTCTCGAAAGGTGTTGATTCGCCGTCGATAGGAGTGGCCAAGTCAAAGCCCTTCTCCCGTAGCAGCAGCGCCAGTTCTCCAGTAGTGAGCACACAGTCCACATCGCGTGTCGCATACTGCTCTTTATAAAAGTCCTGCCGCGACGCCTCGAGCTTCTTGTCATAGCACGGCATGACGCTAACGTGGTATATCTCATCCGGAGTCCTCCCCCACTTGCCCCCAAGCCACTGCTTGACGAGCGTGCCCATGACCTGCTGCGGGCTCTTGACCCGGCTCATGAAGGGCAGCATCTCCCCGTGCGTCTTCTCGGCGTAGCACACCCACCCAGGGCAGGCGCTGGCAAGCATAGGCAGGCGCTCCGCTGCCTCGTCCCCGCCCTTGCCCTGCGCGCGCGCAGAGGCGCGCTCGGAGAACTCGGTAGCCTGCTCCAGGTGGGCAAGGTGCCGCGCGAAGGTGGTGTCGTATGTGCGGAAGAAGCCGAGCTGGGAGGCGAGCTGAGATATGCGGTGCAGGAGGGTGGAGATGGATGGCGAGGGTGAGAGGGAGGCGGAGAGGGAGGCGAGCGACTGCGGTGATATTGACAGCACGGGCGTCTTGTGCCCCGACGCGAACGGGGCAGGGTTGGTCGACAGGAAGTTCAAGACCTCTTCATGCGATTGCAGCGTAATAAGCACCGATTCAGCAGAAGTGATGCAGCCACTGCTCCCGTCAGCTCAGCACAACAAACAATCGCAACCCCGAACTCACCTGCACGCCAAACAATCATTCAAGCTAATCTGCGCCGTCTCCAACCGCTTCTTGCTCCCCTCCCCTCTCGCTGTACCCTGGGAAACCTCAAAGTATCCTCCCTGCGCATCCACCTCGATCTGCGTCGCTGCCGCGCCCGGCTCGGCGGGCAAGGGCTTGTTGGACTGCTCGACGGGCTTGATACACGCTTGGGAAGGACCGAGGAAATCGTTCAGGTCCGTGAGCGTGAGCGCCCCTGAGAAGGCCATCGTCCTTTCTTTCGCTTTCTGCGCGGCGAGCGGAGCGAGCTGAGAGAAAGAGAGCAGGATAGAGCCGGGGAAGAGCACTTGCTCTTGCACTTGCACTTGCTTGTGGTGAAGACCAAACAGCGAGAACCCCCGCTTCAGGGTCATTACGAATCAGCGGATGCAAAAACATCTAAACAGGGATTCGCGCTTAGTAGCCGCTCCACATCCGATAATCCCGATGGGCCAATAGGAGGGCCGCTTTTGCCGTGGCAGTCGAGCGCCCGTTTGGATGTGGTAAACGGCATGGAGTACACTGGCTGCGTATTTCCAATCCCTGCCAAAACGTACGAAAGTCGCTCCGGACGCAGCTAGTCTTGCCAGCCCCGCGGATGACGTTTCTCATCACGTGAGTCAGATATGGTCGACGTGCCACCGACTGGCCACGTATCACCGTAGCCTACCACATCATCAAAATCCGCTCCGCGTCGTCCAGCCATGCACTGCCGGTGAGATCCGTCATCACATGAGCCAGATGTGACCGGCGTCCCGCCCGCTTGCCACAGTGCCATGTTTGCCACACAGCACGAGATTGAATTTCGCACCAACCAGCCACGCTTCGAGGACAAGGAACTTCGTCACACTGGAGCCTTCGAATGACTCGATCGGTGGCTGGGCACATACCTGCAAGCAAGTCTGGGGCACTAGGCTTGCACCCAAAAGATTTCTCGGCGCTCATCCGACGCAGAACGTAATCATGAAAAGCATGCAATTAACCTGTCATTGTGGATATATGCTAGTAAAAAAAGCCCAGCAACAATCATGTTCAAGCCGCATAAAAATAAAGCCATCCCTTCCAAAAGCAGTTTCGAAAAAGTCGTGCTTAGACGGAGGCGAGGGGCGAGCCGGGGGCGCTCTGATCATAAGGGATAGGAAGGACGAGAGGGCCAGCGACGGTGTTCGCGTCCGCGACGGCGGTGTTGTTCGTCGAGACGACCATGTAGACAGTTCCGACGAGGTCGCTGGGGATCATGACCGTCGCGTCCGAGTTGATGGTAGCGAAGGTGGTGTTAAGGCCGGAGAAGAAGGCGCCGTAGTACGGGCCGGGCGTGCTGCCCGCGTCGAAGGAGAGCTGGAGCGTGCTCCCCGCGGCGATCGTGCCCGTGGCGGTGACGGCGGGGAAGGCGGTGAAGGGGAGGGCGGGGTTGGACGAGGGGCAGGAGGTGATGAACGCTGCCGCGAGGGTGTAGACCAGGTTGCCGTCGAGCGGCGTCTCGTACCCCGTGGACCAGGGGTAGCCGGTCTGCGCGGCGGACGCGAGCCAGGTCTGGTGGCGCGACTCGATGGAGAGGATGGCCGCGGCTGCGGTGAGGTAGCCCTTGTCGGTCAGGAGGGATGCTGCGCCCGTGTAGGCGGAGGAGCCGACCTGCTCGAGGATGGTGGCGAGGGCGACGAACGAGGTCGGGTCCGTGTACGGGAAGTTGTACGAGCACTCGGCGGTCGCGCCCGAGCCGAGCGCGCCAGTCAGGAACTCGACGTGCGAGGCCTCATGGTCTGCGATCTGGGCGATGCGGCTGCGGGTGGGTTAGTATGTGCATATATGAAGGTGGGGGGAAGCACTGACCCGCGGACCCAGTCGGGGAAACCGCACGCCTCGAACGCGCCCGCATCGAACTGGGACAGGCCATCGGCATAGAAGCGTGCCTCGAGGTGCTCGAGGGTGAGTGCAAAGTTCAGCACGGTCGTGTCGATGTCCTGGCGCTTTGCGGACGCAGGGTGGGCGGAGACGGAGCCGGCGATGGCGAGGAGAGCGGCGAAGAGGGTGACCTTCATTGTTGGTTGACTGGGGTGAGGGGTCGTTAGGGTGAGGGGTACCGCTGGAGTGGTGACCTGAGGAGAGGAGGGATGTGTTTGTTGAGAGGCGAGCAAAGGCTACTTATAGGCTGTTGGGAGGCGCTCTTCCTTTGGAAGGTCACGGGTGTGACTGCCCCAAGGTGGTACGAGAATCGGAAGGCATTACGACTCCGCAGTATGGAAACAAGTGTGTGCACAACAAACAGAAGGTGCCTGGGTGTGCCGGACCGATCCCGAAGGCGCCGCTCTGAGAGTTGTGGTACACCGTACGATCGGCCCTTGGGTTGTAGGGGACGCTCGCGGCTCCGAGCGAGGGTGGTACGAGCGGGGGCACGCAGGAAAGAAGGGCTGTCCTTCTGGCACCTGGCGCGGGAGCATCGAGCGACAAGGACATGGAGAGCTTGACCAGGGGCAGAGGCATGTACAGTAGAGGAAGCTGAGGTACAGAGTGTTCCTTTGGAAGGGGCGGGTGCGCGCCCGTGCGTCATCTCATGTCCTACCAATGTTCCGCGAGGGTGCCGCGAGCGCCCAGCGGGGTAAGAGCACGAGCACTATTGGGCGGGGAATGGGTGCAATCGATCCGGACGGGCGATCGGACCATCCCGCCTGCCGGGCCACCGATCCCCAGCTGGGGTCGTACGTTCTGCACTCTGCTTCCGTCCAAAGCTTGCTTCTCCCCCAGAGGGCGGGCGGCTGCCGGAGTCAGCCGTCGGACGACAGAGAAGGCGTATTGTCTGCGGGGCACTCCAATGTCACCCCATAATAGCAAGAGAGACAGTGAGCTGATGATGTGACCAATTTATCCGCGTCCCCGGTGCGGGTAGAGGACGCGGGACAAAAGGGCGCGCGGGTGCAGGGGTCTATGACGCGTTTTGTGAAATCGACCACGTTGCACGTGATGAGCACCCCGCATTGCTCGCTTCCCGCGGGAAGGGCCCCGCCAAGGCGTGTCACTGTCTCTGAGCCTCCCAACGCGCTGCATTCCATTCCCTCCCCCTTTTCCCCTGGCAAGGCACTAGACGATGGCAGGCCTCATAATCGGCATATTCGCACTTCTACAAAAGCTTCTATGCGCACCTCAGCAGCCTCAGGACCAGCAACAGCAACAGCAACAGCAGGCTTGGCAGCAACAGCAGCAGCAGTATGGCCCGCAAGGGCAATGGCAGGGGCAACAGGGGTACCCGCCCGTGCAGCAACCACAGCCACAGCAGCAATGGCAGCAGCCTCAGCCTCAGCAGCAATGGCCCACCCCCGCGCAAGGGCAGTGGCAGCAAGGCCCGCCCCAGCCCTGGCAGCAAGTGCAGCAGCAGCATCACTCCCCCCCGCCTGGACAACATGCCCCCTCCCCCTCTCCCCACCTGCAGGCACATCATGCACAGCACTCCCCCTCCCCGCACCCCCAGCCAAACGGGGACATGCAGCACGCCTCCGACGCGCACTACACGTCCCTCCGCGCGCAAGCGAACGCAGAGGGGGACCAGATGGGCCAGTGCTTTGACCGCGCGCACGAGGCGCACGAGCGTGGGGACGGGGCGGCGGCCAAGGAGCTCAGTAATGAGGGGCACGAGCACCAGAGGAGGATGGAGCAGTTGAACCGGCAGGCGGCGGATTGGATCTTCCAGGGTGCGCTTCTCCTTGCTGCTTTTGTGAGGAGTAGGCCGCTGATACCGGGACAGCGAACAACAGCTCCAGCCCGCAGGGGACGATCGACCTCCACGGATTGTATGTGCAGGAGGCGATCGACCGTACGGAGGAGGCGCTGCAGGCTGCGCAGGGGCAGGGCGCGCCAGAGCTCAGGGTCATCGTCGGCAAGGGGTTGCACTCTGCGGGACATGTGGCCAAGATCAAGCCTGCTATCGAGCAGCTTATGCAGAAGTGGGTGCTCGTCCCGTCCCTTCTCTGGTCTCTGGAGGCGCATGAGCTGACAGTGAGTGCAACAGGTACAGCTTCTCGGCCGAACTGGACCCCGCGAACGAGGGCGTGCTCATAGTGCACCTGGGCGGGGCGGCCCAAGGTCGCAGGGGGATGGACGCGGAGGAGGTCACACGCAGGCTCGACAACGACGAGAAGTGCGTCATCATGTGAGCGCTTCTTTTCCCCCCCGGGGGTGGGGAGGCTGCTGGTCGGCCGAATCTTGGCGTGGGACCGGGAACGGGAGACAGCTCGGACTAGATGTAAAAATAAAACACCAATAAAACAGTTGAGTTATCTAATCATCCCTTATCACAGGCTTGTTGCCCGAGGCAACGGCACAGCTCCGAGCACGCGCGCGGGTCTCAGCCCGACATGACCTCCGAAATCCGCGCCGGACTCGCGTCCGCGGAACCCTAGCGAGTAACCCCCCGAGCCCTCCGTGCTTCTTCTGCGCACGCGCGCCTATGATAGAGTAGTTCGCGGCCGGCGGTCGGCGACCGTGAGCGCGGACCTGCGGACCTGCGAATTGTGTTGCGTGTCAGAATTAGCTACACTTCGTGGATTTTTCCGAGGCTGCGCAATTCATGAGCGCCGGAGTGTATAAAAGGCGGCGGGGGCCGGTCTGATAAGCTCCAACTACACCCCGGACGACTGCATTTCCGAGTCCGATTTCACCAAAACCGCAAAACCGCAAGCCAGCAGGACAAAAGAGATGGCCCTGATCTACTACACATACAAGTTCTTCAAAGGCTTCTGCGGGAAGCAGGAGGTTCCCCAGCAGCAAGAGGAGCAGGAACGTGATGCGCACTTCCAGCAGCAGGGCCAGGGGGAGAAGCCGCTCCCTGCGGGCGGCGCCACGGGCTACCCACCGACAGCAGGGTATCCTCAGGGCGGAGCGCCGAATGTGCCTGGATATGGAGGGCAGGAGGTGAAAGGTGAGCAACTCGTGCTGATGTGAGGCGCAGGGCGTGCGGCTGATCGGTATGATAGACCGAGGAGCGCCGAATAACACCGGTCCGGGTCCTAGTCAGCTATCGAGATGACAAGCTGGAGGGCCGCTGCAGAGGAGAGAGGCCCGAGTCATAGAAGCAGCGGAGGTGTATCATAGTGGTTGCGAGGTCTCGATGTTTGTATAGAGCGGATAATGAGACCATGCGGTTCTGTTCTCAGACCAGAGGTCGAACTAAGCCCTTGCTATCATAGCGCGTGGATATGCGCTGCATATTCGTCCTTCCTGGTATGAGGCCCATGGATTGCACAATAAGAAGTCGCCAACCCTCCGGGAGCCATGATCCATGCCAGACCAGAATATGAAGTGACCCCTTCCTCTCAGTCGCACGGATGAATTGCCGCGGACCTTGCAGATCCCACTTCAAACGTCGCATGTAAGTGTCACAATACGCAGTTATCAGACATTCGGAATCGAGTTTCATGCGAAGAATTGGCCAGACCACGATTTGAACCGAGCCCCCTAGTAGCGCGCGTGGATACCGCGCCGATACACAATGGTCCGGTCCAGTGTGCATTCCCCTTCTCCAAACAACACCAGTGAGTTTGCATACCCGGCGGTGACCAGCCGTCCGGGATATAAGAACGAGTAATATAGCCGTGATGTCGCAGTTTGGGCGCCTGGAGTTGTGGGCGCCGGCGGCCCAATGTGCATCGCTTTCCAGTTCAGGGTGTGACCAAGGCGGTGACTCGGCGGGCTGGTCGTGGGTCTCGGTATAGATACCGCCTCCGTGCATGACACTCGTGAAATTAACCCGCTCGCAACGTTTCCGGCGTATAAGTATAAGTAGCCCAGCCTTGGCGCATTGTAGTAGGAATCACACACAACACAGAACATCATGGGCCGCCTCATCCGCGCCGTCAAAGGCCTCCTCCAAGACTCGGACGACGACAACAACAATCAGCAATACCCCGGCCAGCAACAGCAAGCCCCGCAGCAAATGAGCCGCCGGGAAGCCAGACGTGCAGCCCGCCACGGGGGCGGACAGGGTTATCCTCAAGGGCAGGCCCCGATGGGATACCCGAATCCTGCACCTCAGCCTGGTTACGCGTACGCAGGGCAGGGGATGATCCCCCCTGGTTATGGAGCGCCTGGTCCAGGAATGCCGATGCAAGGCTATGGATACCCCCAGCAAGGTCCGAGCAACCCCAACTACGGATATCAGCAGCAAGGTCCGAACGATCCTTACGCTGGATACCAACAGCAAGGCCCGAGTGATCCCAACTACGCATATCAACAGCAAGGCCCCGGTGCTCCCAACTATCGTTATCCACCACCTGGGCCGATGACATACCGGGATTCTCCTCCTGCGCAGGGTATGGGAACTTTTCCGAAGACGTGGGGCAATCGACTGACTGAAAGCGTAGACGGAACATACCCGCAGCAGCTGAGGAGGGTTCCTCCAAAGTACGTGCAACCACCGCAAGACTCGGACTCGGATGATTCGGACCGGAAATACGCGCCGCCAGAGACGGCCCCTCCGCCTTATACAGCTCCTCCTGGGCAAGGTACGCGTGCCCTTTCGGAGGACGAGCACCTCGCTGATCGAAAGACAGGAGGGCCGTATCGGCGAGATCCGGTAACGAGATACTCATAGATGTCGAATAGACGAGATTTGTTCATTGTACATCGCACAGCCGTTCGAAGCATTAGATAGATGGGCGAGGATGCTCACTGTGAGCAGATAATAATACGAGTCACGGAGGACGTGATATGCAAAGATAATATGCCAAGAATACATCGCAATTGGTGTGCAGTTCGTCCGTGTTACGCCCTGACCGTGATTCCGGAAGTTGATGGCAGACCAAAAAAACTGATGACCGCCACGAGAAGAGCATGCCGATGTCGGGATGCGATGGATCGAGGCCCCGTGTTCTGCGATGGAGCTCGCCCACCTATGTATAAATAACACGCCCCAGCTCTGAACGAGTATCACTTCAAAGCGCTATAAACCCACCACTCGAGCCCTTCCTACGCACCAGACAAGGGCAATGGCGTGTTTCTACATCGTGTACAAGATCTTCGAGCCCTTGTGCTCCGGGAAGAAGAACGAGACTCCCCAGCAGCGCGAGCAGGACGAGTACGAGAAGCGCAATAAGGGACAAGACATTGTCGCTCCTGGGCAGAGTGGTGCGGCGACTGAGGCTGGAGAAAGGGACGGCGCAGCGCCGGCAGAGACAGTCCATTCTGCTCAGGAGACTCAACCGACAGCCGGGTCTCCACCTACGTTGCCAGGTCGGCAGTTCTCTCTCCCCAAATGAGTGCTTGTTGATGTTGTTCACAGCTCTTGGGATTGAGACGGCGGGAGGAGGAACCGCAGGACAAGGGACACTGCAGTGATGGATCGCTGAGCCGGATGCTAGGAGGGTGAGGATTGTGAAGTGTATGCGAATACGAGTTGCAAGGCGTGTTGAGCGGCGTGACGCAGTTAGGAACGGACACTTTCCGGGTCCCCGTATCAGTCAGAGAACAATGCTCATTTAGCGAAATCATGAGGCTGAGCCCCCGTCTGCAAGATTGCGGGGTAAGACTCCCTCGACATCGGTCGTCTGACATGCACTGCCGCATGCATTCACGTGAAGGGCACCATCGACAGGCAGCTCAGGTTGATCGGGTCAATTGCATCCCTCGGTGAACGTGAAGAGACACAGGCATTTATTGCAATTCTACACCAACTTCATCTCCGTCCGTCCCGCACCGTTACACACATTTGCTAAGCTATAAGTGAAGGGACAGCCGCGATCAACGCAACGAGATAGTTAAGGACAGCCTAGGATTCGAAATGCGACAGATCATTCTTCTTCTTCGTCCGCCCCACCGGTGCGCTTGGCAGCCTTGGACGGGCGCTCGATCGGCCCGAGCGACGCAGCGGGCTTCTCGTCATCGGCGGCCGAGTTCACAGCCTCCTTGGACCGAGACCACCACCTGCCGAACGGGCGCTTGTTGGACGAGCCACTCGTCGCGGTCCCATTCTTGACACTGTCCGCCTCCCACGCAGCAGCCACAGCCGCGGCCGTGCTGGCCAGCGACTTATCGAGCGACACCTGACTCGCGTTGCCAGAGACAGGGCGGCTGGGTCTATCAAACGGTCCGGAGGGGATGTGAGGCAGGCCAGGGGCGTAGATTGAGGACGGGGACGGCAAGTCGACGATGCCGCCGGAGGATCCAAAGCTGTTGATCGTCTCGCGCGACCGGCTGGCGGCGTTGCCGACCCCGAGAGCGCGGAGTTCGTCCGCTGACGGCTGGAAGGCGCGAAGCGAAGAGAAGAAACTCGGGCCGTCGGTAGTGGGCAAATCGGCGAACAGAGACGCTGGCAGGGTGCCTGACTGTCCTGATCCGCGCCACGGCATGAACCGGGAGCTGAAGCCTCCAGAGTTGACCTGCGGCAGACTGGTGCTGGAAGCCATGAACGACTGCGGAGGAGTGAACACCTTTGCGTCCGGGTTGAGCGCTGGCTTCTTGGACGAGGAAAACCAGCGTCGCTTGCCGTCGCTGGATGATACGGTATCCATCCTGCCATCGTCGCTGTCCATGATGATAGGGCTGTGCGGTGCCGAGTCGTGGCGCGGGTTGAGCGTCGCCCGCTGCTCGTTGTACCGATCGAATGAGCTGAGCCCAGCGACGGCAATAGAAGCCGCCTGCTCCATCATCTTGTCCAGAACATTCTTGACCTGTTCATCGGCCGTCTCGTGATGGGACCCGCGTCTGCTGCCGCTGCCGACGGCGCGCCAGTCCTCGGTGCCCGATCGCGTAAGCTCGCCGGGCTGCGACTGGCGCCGCACTTCAAAGCTGCCCTGACTGCTAATCTCGCCGTTCTCGAACGTGGGGCTGGAGGGCGACTGGAAATAGGGGCTCTCGTCCGGGAGCATGCGCGGGCTGGGCTCCGTCAGCAGGTTGCTGGGCAGGAAGGAAGCGGCGGCGGGTGACAAAAGGTTCTCGGCCCGGTCACGCGGCTGCAGGCTCGCGTTCCCGTCTGCGACGCTTGGGTTGAAGCCGAAGCCGAACGTCTGCGGAGGCGTATTCCCGGCCGCGGCAATGTCCTGGTCGAAGATGGCGTACCCTTTCGCCCGCTGCGCAATCGCATTGGCGGTCGCGGTTGACATGGGCGTCGTGTTGCTGGGCTGCGGAGCACGGATGCCCTTGAGCGAGAGGGAGCGACTGCGGTTGCCAGACTGTCCGGTAGGCTCAGGGTGCGCCTCTGTATGCGCCGCCGCAGGCCCAGAGACATTCCGATGCTGATGCTGGGCCATCTGGCGGCGCTCGAACAAGCTGGGCTGGTGGTGCGCATGCACAGACTGTGAGTGGACGACATGCGGCCTGGTGTGGATGTGCGGCTGGGCGCCGCGGAACGGCCCATGGTGCGGATGATGGTGCTTGATGCGCTGGTCCTTCATCTGCTGCTCAAACATTGCATTCGCCGCGCGGGCCACTTGTTCAGCCTTGATTCTGGCCTGACGGCGCTGCTCCTCCTCGCGCACACGCTTCAAGCGGTCCTCGGCATGCTTGAGCTTCTCCTCGAGCGCCTGTGCGCGCGCAGAGAGGGATGCAACCTCTTGTTCCTTGCTCTTGATCTCGTCCGACTTGAGCTCAACCTCCTCCTTCGCCTCGACCTCCTTCCTTTCCCCCTCCGACTGGAGCACCCGCACCCGCTCGCCATGGCCATCCACGGCCACTCTAAGCTGGTCGATCTCTCGCTCGAGCCGGTGCTTCTTCTGCGCAGCCCCGTCCCGCGCAGCCTGGACGCCGCGCAGCTTCTTCTCCGCGTCCTTGCGGACGTTCTCCGCCTGCCGTCTAGCCTCGTCCAGTGCGCGCGTCTTGCTCTTCAGCTCCTTCTTCTCAGCCTCGTCCTGCCGCTTGCGCTCCCGCTGCTGCTCCACAGACGCGTGCAGCGCCTCGTGTTGCTCGGTGGACTGCGATCGGGCCTGGTCTATCTGGCTCTGGACGTCCGAGACGGCGGTCTCGACCCCATTGATCTCCGCGAGCAGCTGGACGACAGCGGGTTCCTGCGAGAAGAGCTGCATGGGCGAGGTGGGGACCTGCAGGGAGGAGGCGTGCGGCGAGGATAGGTCGAGGGAGGAGGGCGACTGCGAGACGGCGGCTCGGCTCGGGCTGAGCGAGTCGCGTGGCTTTGGGCCGAGTGTGGGCGTCTGCTGTGCGTGTAGGGGGAGGGAGGCCGACTTGGGCAGAGGGGGCGGGGTTGAGGGGCGCGAGGGGAGCATGAGCGCGTGCGACGAGATGTCACCATCGGCAACTCCAACATCATCAGTATATGCGCAACAGCAGCGCTCGGATGGCTCACCTTCACCAGATTCGACATTGTCCAGTTTGTGTATGCTAATGATACGCGCCTGCGAGCCCTTCCCATCCTTGCACTTCTCCTTCCCGCGCCCCTTCCTCTGAGGAATAGGGACGAGCGGCCCTCCGATCCACCACGTGCCGAAAGCGCCGATGATCCACAGCCCGGGAAGGTCCTCCGGGAGGGACGCCGACTCGTCTGCCAATGTAGCCGCACTCGCGCTCGCCGCCGCCGACGCACGGCTCTTCCCGCTCGCGGAGGCGGGCTTGGGCTCGCCAGGCGCGGACGGGTTCAGCAGGGGCTGGACTATGCCGAGGGAGAAGAGGCCGAATGAGCGGAGGGTGTGCGGACCAGTGCGGAAGGAGACCGCCGCGCGGTTTGTGAACAGAAACCCTGCGGCCTGCTTCCCCGCCGTTGGGAGCGCGAGGGATTTGGACGTAAGGCTGCCTTTGTCAGCGGTCTCGGATGACTTGCCCGCCCCGCCCTTGCCGCTGTGCACTGTTACTGCGCCTGTGGATGAGTCGGGCGAAGCGAGGACAGGGATGTGCAGCTGAGTGAGGTGGCGGCGGAAGGTGAGCTCTGTAAGGAAGGTGCGGAAGCTCGCTTCGTTCGGGTTTGTAAAGTATGCTGGGCGGCAAGTGAGTATCAGGATGCACGAAAGGTGGCGGGAATAGGATGCGCACCGATGACGATGAGGACAATCATGAACATGAAGAACATGCCTGCACTCCTGATCTGCTCGAGGGGCTCTACGGCGGTGCTCAATGGGGAGCGGGCGACGCCGAGTGCTGTGCGCCAGTCCCACCCGGCTGGAGCCTGCATGGAGAGGACGCCTAGGCCGCCGAAGAGGAGCCAGCCCATGCCCATGAGCAGCCTGAGCCGGGCTGGGGTGGGGAAGAGGAGGGAGGGCGGGAGGGCGTGGCTGGGCGACAGGGAGCGATCACGGTGGTGGTTGGGTGCGGGGTTGGGGTTGGAGGTGGTGGTGGAGAGGGAGGAGTGGAAGTGGCCCGGAGGCACGAATGAGGACGACACGGTGGAGAGCGGGGAGGCGGGCTAGAGGGAGGCGAGACGACGGTGATGATGATGGGCAGAGCGTGCTGCTGTGGGTCTGCGCCGTGTTTCAGCGCAACTGCTTCTTTCCCTCAGTGTCTGTGACGCCGCGCGACTCACCCTGTCATATCACTCTGTTCCCCGAGTGCGGCTTCCCCGATGGCGAGCAGTGCTGAGCAGTGCGTCGAGGACGTCGAGGGGGGAGGTCGAGGGAGCGGGGAGGATGGCGGTCGAGGAGAGAGGGACAACGAGGCTCCGAAGACGTCGTCGGCGGGCGGCTAGGCGAAGCTCTCTCTTTCTCTCTCTCTCTTGCAAATTGGGCAAATACACGGAAGCAACTCTCTGTTCTGCCTTACGCAACCCTCCCGCACGCGCACACAGCGCCCAGCCAGCCAGGTGTCAGGGGTCCCGCTCCCCACGCGAGCCAATGGGAGAGAAGAGAAGCACCCGGGCGTTTAATGGATACTCCCACCTCCATCTACACCTCTAATCCGCTATTATTCATCCAACAATTACACAAACCCCGCTCTTCCACAGCTTCCCTGCACGTCGTCAAGGGTCTGCGGCACAAGCCCCGTCTCTATTTCACACTTCACACACTCGAGTGAAGTGTATCAGATACCAGCAGCGCCCTCTGATGGATAACCAATCCAGCGGGCATCAATCAACACGCACGGACACCGACGGTTTCGGATATGCATGGCCCGGCGAGCTTCCCACAAGCTCGCGCACCGTCCATCAAACATTTAGGCTATCAATGAGTTGGGGTCCTCTAACGCACGCTAATGACCGCACCGCACCGCCACGGCGAGTCGAGTCAATATCATCTACCGTATCTTCCTCCGGCGGGCCAGCATCGCTGCTCCTTCGGTCCAACCACGGCGCTGGATAGCCGAGCCGGGCCCCTCCGCTTCCTCAATTCCCCAACACGCTTCTTCTTCGCGCGCTTCGCCGAAAAAGAAGCGACATCCTGACCACCTGACCTTCCCCCACCCGCGCCGACGCACCCCGGCCTTCCCCCTCAGCTTCCGGACGTATCTCCCTTCGGTGCTTCCCCCGCGGCGGACGGCGCTGCTCCCGGGCCCGCTGTCCCGGCCGGTGGTGCGGGCGGTGGTGCACCAGGCGTGTCCTTCGGCGCCTTCGACTCTGCCTCTATCCTCTCCATTGCACGGAAGACCTTGGACTGCAGGTAGTGCGAGTGCGGCGGGGGAACTTTCGGGACTGGCTTGCCCGGCTCGGGCGGGGGCGCCGGCGAGTTCTGCTTGAACAAGTGCTCGTATTTCTGTCAAGCGCGTCAGCTCGTCCACTCTTCCTCTTCATCTCCCGAGCGACTGAAAGGGCAAGAGAACGCACTTGTAACACAGTCGGGATCGGGTCCGCCTTGCGCGTGTTGAGGATCAGGTGCGCCTCGTCCAACGTCATCCGGTGCTGTCGTGTTAGCACGTCCGTGACAGAGCCAGACGTGGCGCCTGAGACGCCCGCGACGTCGCCGACCATGCCGGCGGATGGTGTGTATTGCGCATCTACGCGAAGAGTAGGTCAGTAAACAGCTCATGATCCAGGAATGGCAGGAGGGATGAGCCGTGGGAACCCATGCACGCATCAGCGAGCCACGTCCGGTGGCAGAACAGCGATGCAGCGCAAGCCTTGGCCCGACACTCCTCCAGAATGTTTCACTCCTCCGGCAGCCATCCGCCCAAAGCACTCTGCAGCCCCGGCGCACCCAACCTCCCAGTCGCGCGACCCCAACCTCGAGCCCCTGCCCGTCCTCAACCCGCCAAATAAAAGCCTACACCCACTTTTTACCGCCTGCCTTCCGGCCTCCCAGAACGCCTTTCCCAGTATTTGCGAGCCGGTGATGAGAATTTGGATGATAGCTCTAGGTGATGACTGTCCTTCCCCCCGTCAGCATCTGCCCCACAGCCAGCAAAGAGCATACGCACCATTAGGATATTATGCAGATATTAGACTAGTTAATGCAGAGAAGGTGCAGTGCGCGGTGTTGTGGGGAGTGACGAATCGCCGTCGCCGGGTGCCGAGTGTCGTCCGCCCAAAAGTTGCGCGCACAAAGGTTAGCAGCGAGAATGTGATTGGGTGGCTGTGCCCGGAAGCGGACGGCGGCTAGGGTTCACCCTCTGCCTTGGCTCTCGCTCCAGCCTGCTTCTCAACAGCGTCCACAGTGATCAACATGGCCTCCAAACCCCCTGCACTAGGAACAGACAGCCTCCCAGACCTTCCAGCCGACCCGACCCAGATCGGGGAGGCGGGGTTCGAGGCGGACCCGCGGGTATACATGGACCGCGTGACGGGAACATGGCGGTTCGAGGACGACGATGGGGCGGAGATGGAATGGGCCGTGCTCGGGCGGAAGTGGGTGCCCGTCGTGAGTCCCTGTTCGTCCTCCTGCGCTTTGGGACAGATGGGGTGGCTGACGCGCTCCGGTATAGATTGACGAGGACCTCGTGAGGGCCCAGCAGGCGGCGTACTCTGTTCATGGCGTCGATGAGGACGCCCCGGCCGCGCCTGTGCTTGCCCGGGAGAACAAAAAACGGAAGAAGGAGGAAGTGGACTACACCTCGGGGAACGTCACTCCCCAGCCACCGCCGAAGAAGAACAAGTCGGACAAGCCGAAGCGCAGCAAGAACACGGCCGTGTACGTATCCGGCCTTCCGCGCGACACGACGCAGGACGAGATCGTCGAGCGGTTCGGCAAGTTTGGCGTGCTGGAAGAGGACGACGAGGGCGAGGCCAAGGTCAAGATGTATGCGGATGAGGAGGGCAAGTTCAACGGCACCGCCCTGGTTGTGTACTTCAAAGAGGAGAGTGTGACCCTCGCCATCACCATGCTGGACGAGGCGGAGCTGCGGATCGGAGAGGGCGGGAGTATGCGTGTCGAGTTGCCCGACTACAGCAGCGAGCGGTGGAAGAACAGGAAAGAGCACACCGCGGAGAGAAGGGTCGTTGACAAGGCCAAGGTCAGCAGGCGGTTGAAGAAGATGGACCGGTATGTGCTCCTCTCTTGTCGCCTACGCGATGACTCACACGCAGTCCTAGTAAAATTGCAGAATGGGACGACGAAGACGGTTTTGGTCCGCAATTGGAGAAGGAAGAGCTAGCCCCTGCTCCACCGCAAGCCCGCGTCGTCGTGCTGAAGCACATGTTCACTTTGGACGAGCTCGCCAGCGACCCTGCACTCTTGCTTGATCTCAAGGAGGATGTACGAGAAGAGTGCGAGGCCCTTGGGCATGTCACGAATGTCATACTCTATGATGTGCGTCCATCCAATCGCATGCTTCTTCAATGTATGCTGAGTCGATTCGGTCTTCAGAAGGAGCCAGAAGGCGTGATGACAGTCAAGTTCCGAGATCTAGTGAGCGCGCAGGCGTGTATCCTTGTACGTCTTCACATCCCTTACTAATGCTGTCACTGAACCTGCCGCACAGAAAATGAACGGCCGCTACTTTGACAAGCGGCGCATAGTCGCCGAGCTCTACACCGGGCGACAACGGTTCAAGCGCTCTGGCGACGACATGAGCGAGGAGGTGGACGATGCGGAGAAGCAGCGGCTTGATGAGTTTGCGGCATGGCTGATGGCTGACGAGTAGTAGGACTCAATACGGGATGCTATTGATTACATTGCGCTTGGGAATCATATAGTGTCAAGTTGGCATACATCGGAACGACTAATCTACGTGTATAATATCACAAAACTGAGGTGAACTGGACCTAGTCGAGGTCCTCCGGCACATATTGGCCCTTCTTCATCCGTTCTGTTCTTGGAGGCGCGCGATCTAATATCTTTGTTAGCATGTGTTCCTGAACGAAGAGCCAAACGCGCTTACAGCGATCCCTTCCGTTCGCCTGCGCCCCCCTTCTGGCCGACCTCCTCCCTGCCTTGGGCAGGAACTCATTCTTCGGCATCAAACTAATGCTAAACCTGGCCGCAGCAGGATCGTTAAGCAGCCATCCCTCGAGCAAATCCAGGTTCCTCAAATTCGCCTTCCACAGCACGTCCGCAATGTCCCCAATAACCGGCACGAGCCCGACGAGGAGGTCGACGAGGACGTTGAGCGCCATCCACCCGAGCGTTATGGGCGGGACGCCGAATAGCCAGCTGAGGAAGATCTGGTACAAAGCGAGGATTGACCCGGCTAGGTCGCCCCAGAGCGGGAAGAGGGAGATGATGTCGTCTACCCCGACGCGGAAGGGGAGGCCGGCTTGCGAGAGGAAGGGCAGGGCGTCCATGTACCTATCGCGTCGCCTCAGTATCCCGTCTATATTGAAAATGAAATAAGACGTACCATGCGATCGTGCGTATATGGTTATACAGATACTGCGCCTCGTCATTGTTCCTCGGTCTCCTGAACGGTGGCACGAAAGTAGGCTTGAACGGCCCGTAGGACGAGGCATAACGAGGCCCGTTGTTCGTATTATCGGGGTTGGAAGCAAAGTACCGGGCAAATCCGCCCAATGTTTGCATTAGGTTGGCGTAATATCCTGACATGATGAGGAAGGGAGATGGTCGTGTGCGACGTGGAAGGTGCAATGGACGGCCAGCGCGAACAGAGGCGCCGTGACGTCAAGCTGACCCGAGGCGAGAGGGACCCTTGTGGCGGTGCTGGCATGTGCTCGGCTCCGAGCAGCACGTCGGCAGCCCCGGTAATTTTCGCCCGCCAAACCCTCTCTGGAGTGCGCATCAATACGCGTTGTATACCCTTTTCATGAACATTCCTTGAAACCGACATAATGCCTACCCCCGTATCTTCCAAAAAGCGCAAGCACGCCGATGTGGATCCTGGACAGTCCGAGGCGTCCACCTCCACCGCATCAGCGCAGAAGCACAAGGAGAAAAAGCACAGGAAGGCAAAGGCGAAAGCGGCCGCCTCGCACGCTGTCCTGGGCAACGAGGCTGGCCCGCTCGATCAGCCGTTCACGCGCCTTAGGGCAACGATGACCGTATCCATCCCGCCTATGTTTGTGAATAACCCCAGGCGGGGCGTCGAGGAGATGCTCGATTCGCTCGTCATGAAGTAGGTTGTCATCTGTCTTTCAACGCATGCGTGCTAACCCCCCCTGCAGGTACTCCCCAACGCTAGAAGGCGTCCTCCTCGCGCACTCCCAGCTATCCTTCCTCTCCCCCACAGCACTCCTAATCGCCGACTCGCCCTTCTCCACCGCGCGCATCTCGTACACCGCGCTCGTCTGGCAACCGCGCATCGGCATGCGCCTGCGCGGCTCTGTCTCCCTGTGCGGGCCGGATCACGTCGGGCTCATCCTCGAGAAGACGTGGAACTGCAGTGTGCCCAAGTGGGGGATCGATGAGCTGGTGTGGGAGTATGTGCCTGGAGCTCGGGAGGAGGAAGGGGGTGAAGGGGAGGAGGGCGTGGATAGCGGGTGGTGGAAGACGAAGATGAGCGGGGATCCGCTCGGGCGCGAGAGGAAGACTGTGGACTTCACTGTTGTTGGGTGAGCGCCGCTGCTCAACCCGGCGAAACGACAATGCTGACTGGCTTCTAGGATGACAATAGCGAACCAGATGCTCTCGCTAACCGGCTCGCTCCTCTCCGACCCGCTCAACCCCGCCAACCTCCCATCGGAAGACTCGCTCCCGCTGAAGAACGCCCAACAGCCCCCGCGTGCCACCTCCCCGGGGAGCGACGCCTCCTCCGACCTCGATCCTACCGAGCCGATGTTCGGGTCGATGCTGGTGGACTGGGATAGACCGCGGGATGTGGATGACGAGGAGGCGGAGGAGGAAGATGGGTTTGCGGGCTTGACGAGGAGGAGGGAGGAGGCGGCGGAGCAGCAGCAGCGGCTGTTGCTCGAGGCTCCGGCTCAGCCTCAGGCGGAAGTGCAGCCGAACGGGGAGGATAAGGAGAATCAAAAGAAGGACAAGGCGGAGAAGAAGAAGCGGAAAGCTGAGAAAGCTGCTGCTGCTGCAGAGGGAGGGGAGGGAGAGCCGAAGAAGAAGAAGCGGAAGAAGGAGAAGGTCAAGTTTGTTGAGGGTGCTTAGACGCTATTTGAGGGGTTGTAATGGTGCATATTCTTTGGTTATTCATTTGGCTTTCATCATCATTCCCCGAACACCAAGTTTTCGGACATATTGATGGACAACGTCCCGCAAGTGCGCCTCTTACGGGAACGAAGGAGTGGCGGGGTTTGCGCTTGAATCAGTATGAATTTGCAGCATTCAGACATGAGCTTCATGCGAGGTATGTATGTAGGTATATCTGACGTAACGGGGAAAGCACACACTCGAGCAAGCCGACGGTCCGTTGCTACCGAAGCGTGTGGGCTACAGGTCGTGAACGCGTTGGATGGGACGGGGAGGAGCGCAGGAAGAGGTGCAATGAGCTTGGAGAGGAGAGGAAAACGTGCTTGCAATGAAGGACAGTGGGGATTGCGGCAGAGGAGGAGAGAAGCAAAGAGGGCGCATGGGTCATGAACGAACATATATATATAACAGCGTAGAGCGATTGACGCGGACGGCGATGGGCGAAAGGTGGAGGTGGGGAATGCGATGAAACAGTGGAATTGCGACTAAAAGGAGGTCGTGAAGTAATGTGTCGAGAGAAGCAATTTTGGGTGGACACAGTGTGACACATCAGGAATGGCCAGGTATGCTGGGTATATGCGCGTTGATATGATCATCGACACTAGGAAGGGTGTTAGGAAAACGTTCCGTGACAGCAGCAGTCGTTACTGACCTTCTGCTAAGGCCATCCAATGCCTATCAATATGCGAGGTTCCCGTCCAAGATGCCCCGGACATCCTCAACTTCCTTGATGTCCTTCAAGAATGGGCACAGGTCCGTAAGCTCGGTATCATGAGGGTCGTTGAACCAGCTCGTCACGGGCACCGCGTTATTCGGGTGGAAGATGTAGCTCGCGGGCGAGTTGTCCAGGATGATCATGTCCTGGATTGGCCGTCCGAGGCGAGACAGATCCTTGACATAGTTCCCCTTGTGGTTGTAGCAGCTCTCGCGGAACAGGCGGTGCGAGATAACCCGGCTGACATCCAGCTTGTCGAGCACCGGATCGGCGTACTTGGACAAAGAGGCTGTGAAGACTACGACCTCGTAGTGCTCGCCCATCTCCCGGAGGAAGGCGTCTACTCCAGGGCGCTTGATGCAGTAGACGTTGTGCCATTGCCACTCGATCTCGACTGGGACGACATAGTCCGCATGGGGTATCATCTGAAAGATCCATCAGACATTGATGGCTTGATCAACCATATCAGCTTCTACGTACCTTGAAACTGCTGTGCAGCAGAGTCTCGTCGAGGTCAAGTACAAGGCACTTTCGACCTGCCAACTTGGCATCTAACGGCGGTAGTAACGGTCTTGGCGTGCCATCCTTTTGAGCACTCATAGATCAGATACTGTCAATAACGAGATGAGCATTGACTTACGGGCCCTATCGGGATGCCTGCGCCTCCCATCCTAATCAGCCTTGCATCTTCGTCCTCTTCCTCTTCCATATCTTCATCCTCGCCAAGGTCATGCCCTTCTTCATCGCCTTCACCACCCTCATCCTCCGTGAATGCAGCACTGCTACCATCACTAGCGGTGGTTCCCTCTTCATGCTCATGCTCCTCCTCACCATCCGCGTGATGCGCTCGTCTTCGACCTCCCCGTGTCGAATGCTCGCGTATGCTCGGGTCACGGTTGTCTTCTCTGCCGGTGGAACCTGGAGGTTGAACAGCGCCTGATGTGACGAGTCCGGTCTCGCTAGGAGGAAGAAGGATCTTGGGAGAAGGAGGGATAATGACGGTGCTGCCAGTCGGAGGGGTGTGCGGACGAGACGGAGGTGAGGGAGGGGGAAGAAGAGGCAAAGGAAGCGAATCCAGCGAGCCATCACCAGACGAGACGTTGATCGTCGGCGGTGGGACGAGAGAGTCGTCTGTCACCGGCTTTACTTGGGTATCGTTCTTCGACAGCCCGGAGCGGTCCTTCTCTACCATCTGCACAGACTCGTTGTTCGTGCCAGCGCCAGCACGCTGCGGGGAGGGGAGGTCGAGATCGACATCTTTTAGTTTTGGAGAGGGGATGCAGGGGATGATCGCAGCAAGAGAGTGCCACCACGGGGACTTGCGCTGATGCTGCTGTTGCGCGCCTGTTGCTCGACCGCCGGTGGAGGCCGTTCCTTGACGCGGGCGTGCAGCTGATCCGGACATTGGCGCGTTGGCGGGGCGCGATGTAGGTGGGTTGTGGGAGGAGGAGGAAGAGGAGGCGGTGGTGTTCATGCTGGCTTCCTTTGTTTGGTCTTGCTTTAGCGGGATGGAGAGCGATAGGTTTGAACTGTCTGGGGCTTCCATATGATCGGTATGAGGAGATCGGGTTTATACGAAGAGCGATATGATGAATGGCGAAAGCGGGTTGAGTGTACGACGGTAAGAAGGAGGAGGTGGACGTCGGAGATGAAAGAAGAAGGAGGGAGGAAGGAGGGGAGACGGAGGGCGGTCGAGGATGGTCAAAGGGGAACGACGCAGGGACGACGGGAAGGGGCGAATTGAGTGCGTCTCTTTGCCCCCTGGAGAGCGGGCCTCGAGTGTGTGCGCGCGTCCAAACCACCAAAACACGTGGGCTGGCCTTTGGTTCCGCTCCAACCGACATCCCGATTAGCAGATCCGCACAATCATTTTCTTCTATCCGAGTTTCGCACAATCAGACCAAAGTCGGAAATCGAGTCACCAGCTTGACAATGGCCGTTATTCCGGGTCACTTGTAGCTGAATCGCAAACCGGCTGTTGTACACTCGCTGCTTGCGAACGAGCCGGCAAGCTCCCTGGAATGTCTTGCCGCGAGAGCCACGCCGGCCTGGGCCCGTTTGCGCATGTCGGATTCCGGCGCGCGGTCCGGCATCGACGATGCGGAATAGCTATATCCCGAGTATGGGGACAGTCCACACTGAGGCGTGCTTGGGCAATAGTAGGGAGTGTGGACCATTGCATGAGAGGGTGCGAATGGATTGTCCACCCTCCGTTATGTATGAGTGCCCGAGAATGCGCAGCATGGGACTCGGGAAGTCAAACGGACGGAAGGACCGCTGAGCACCCTCGAAGGTGTCAGCCCCGATGCACCCCACAACGAGACGTCCGACCCCACCGCACAAATAGCGCATCGTTACGTGAATATTTAGGAACAGACCAAGCGCAGCTGCGGCGTTGATGAGATATTATTGTCTTTCGCTCGGCGGCCCCGCAGCATCTAGCCTCCGCACGTGGACCCTTGGGCCACCTCATCTCCCAGCGGTCCCTGACCCCTCTCAGCGCTTAGTCCGCCTTGCAATTGTGTACATGCCTATACGCCTGCCTGGGGCGCTGAAGGGGCGCTCGGCGCTCCTCATACCGGCATTCCTGTTGCTGCTGCGATTCGGGCTCATACTGTCTCCGCTGAGTCCCTGGCTGAGGGACGATCACCAGCTCGCGTCGCCGTTGACAAGCTTTACGCGATGTGTGTAGTCTCCCGCTCAGGCGTACTCCTATTGATCCTGACAATTGGCGTAGTAAAGGAGGGCGTCTGGCTCTTCCAGAACGGTATTGATCCCTACCATGGCGGAGTATTCCGTCACGTACGTGCTCCTTGAATGACCATTATTCTTAGATGATGCTGACCACCCCATTAGTCACCCCTGACCCTCGCCCTCTTCTCAACGGTCATCCCGCCAATACCGCTCGTCTCAGCATTCGTATGGACAGCAGCGGATGGGATTTCTGCTTGGTCTTTACTGGAGATATGGAGGGCTCGGATATCGCCGAAGACTGACCCAGCGGGAGGGTTGATGTTGGCTTCCTTGTACGCTCATTCCCCTCGGTGCTCAATGGGGGACACTCATCTCCCACGAGGTACCTCGCCAACCCCTACAACTTTGCACCAACTATAGCGCTCTCCACATCGTCGCTGGACAACTCTCTCCTCCTGCTCGCCCTACGCTTTACTGTCCTTCAGCGCGCTTCACCTGCAGTGCTCCTCCTGGCCCTCCTCTCATTCTCCTCACTGCCGTCTGTGCTACTCCTCGCACCGCTGGTCATGATCATCCTCTCAGGCTCGAGGTCTGCTACCACGATACCGGAAATCGATTTGAAGAAGGCAGTTCGAGTCGTTGCTGAGTTCGCGGTGTACATGGCCGCCTTCGTGGGTGCCTCCACGTTCGTAGCAGGCAGCTGGGGATGGGTCCTCCAGACATGGGGTGCTACGTGCGTCGCTCTCTGTGTTCCAAAATAGCCAGGCTGATCTGAAGGATTATAGCGTAATGCTCCCCGACCTGACACCGAATCCGGGATTATGGTGGTACTTCTTTACGGAGATGTTCGATCACTACCGCCCATTCTTCCTCCTCACCTTCTCCGTAAGCGGCGTTCTGACCCAGCATCCATCGTACGGCTGACGAACCCACACAGCTACATCCTCTCATCTACGTGGCCCCAATATGTCTCAAATTCCAGTGCGTGCCCTTCAGTTGCCGACTCCATACGGGATACATCACTGATGCTTGCTGCGCAGGCATGATCCTCTCTTCGCCTTCTTTCTGCTGCAGGGTATCATCTCGACCTTCAAATCATACCCGACCCTTTCCGATGCTGGGCTATACGTCTCCCTGATCGGCCTGTTCCCGGAGCTGTACCCTTGTGAGTGATTAGTCATTGACTTTTGGGCACGTTTTGACACGGGATAGATTTCCGGCACCCGTTGGTGACTGGCCTGCTGCATCTGCACGCAGCGGTCCTCCTGCCGTTGTTTCACTACCTGTGGCTCGATGCCGGTACGGGCAATGCCAACTTCTTCTACGCGTCGACGCTCGTGTTTGGCCTCGCCAATGGGGCTACCATCGTGGATTCCCTCTGGGCAGGACTGCGCAGCACAATAGGCGAGAAGGAAGGGTGGGATGTCGTACAGCTCTAATCAAGTCAAATGTAATGCGATACGGGTCCGGTGGTATAATAAGTCCAAAAGCGGTCGCTCCATGCATGGGGATGTATCAGTCCGATCATAGCGTATCAGCGTCAACGGATGCGTGGGGAGTGGGTTGATTTGCGTGGCGTCTAGTGGAGAGGTATCAGCCCGATCATAGCCCGTCAGCGTCAACGGGTCAGTGGGGAATGGGCGGATTCGCGGGGCGTCTATTACCGGCTTGATGGTACAGTAAGGGACCGCGACACGGGCCGAGGGAGCGTGAAGTCAAGATAAGACAATGTTATTATGTGGGGCAGACGAGTACGCGCGTCCTTTGAGCTTTTCACCCCGAGATACATAACCTGCGGGCGTTCCGGCCCAGAACAGGGTCATCTTCTCATCCTACGTTATATAAACTCCTTCCAAACGGGTGCAGAAGTTTCCTCCGTCAACCTTCCAAATGGCCAACCCCAGCCGGCTGTATCTTGCCTACACCGCTATCGTGCTATGACAGCAGGGTGCTCTCCCCTTGGTCAGTGACACAATGAATGAAAGGTGGATGCCCGGCACATGCCCAGTGGCGGGTAGCGAAAGGCGTTCCCATTGAAACAGGGCTTGGGTTGACGGAAGAGTATCGTACGAGGAACAAGGCGGTCCACACAGCCTCATCGGCCACCTGCCACTTCAACCCCGCCAAGTAAGATGATCGAGCGCCTACCCCGTCGTCGGGTTGAAGCCTGCACATCATTTGAGACGCATATCATGTTATCTTCTTTCTCGTGATTTTTTGTGGACCCGCTGCGCAGCAGGGATCCACGCTGTCTCAAGGCGCCAGTGATGCAAAGAAGCAGCGCCTTGTTTTCCTGTCAATTCTCTGCCGGCTGGTTGGTCCCTCGTTGTTAAATACCAGGAGTCGGGTAGAGCGCTCCCTGAGCAACAGTGGCTCTTATCCTTTGACATCTTGAGTTGAGTCGTGGACGTTCTCTCTCCTCTATCTGCCAGCTACTTTCCGGCACCCTCAAAAAAATAATGGCTCGAACCCGCTTCTCTGCTATTGTGGCGGCCCTGGCGGCCATCGGCATCGCCGGTGTCCAGGCGCAGACCGGAGACTCGATGTGTAACTCGCATTTCTGTATCACCGCGATCTTGAATGGAAGCACAACAACGTGTAGGTGGTGATGAACACTAAGAAAGTATCACCTTGTAACCTTCATTTTGTCTAGTTGAGGTTCTTGTCCCCACACCGGCCGACCAAATTGGGTGGATTGGAACCGGGTTTGGGACCCAGATGCCCGGCTCTCCGCTGGTTGTTCTTTGGCCCAATGCAGATGGCACCGTCACGCTATCTCAGCGCATGGCCAGCGACTACGTGATGCCCACCGTCCAAGCCAACCCTCCCCGCATTGCCACACTGTCAGAACAACTGACCACCCTCGGCGCAAGCGAGACTCGCATTGTTTACACTATCCCGTCCGACACAAACCCACAACAGAACTTGCTGTGGTCGATTTCTGCTACCCGGCCTCCCTCCAGCGCGGTGGACGCCATGCTCATTCAGCACTACGATCAGAACACTTACACCCTTGACCTGTCCAAGCCCTTGACCGACCTGTCCCCTTCGTTGACAAGCTCGTTCCCTGCTGCTCCGACCACCACTTCTGGCTCTGACAGCAACAGCGGCAGCAGTGGCAGCGACGATGTCCCGGCCGACACGGCAGAGGCTCCTTTCACCGCAGCAGATATGCGCATTGTTGCCCACGCCGTACTCTGCTGCCTGGCTTTCGGTATCCTCTTGCCCCTCGGTGCACTTTTCGCCCGTTTTGTTCGCACCTTCACCCCTCAGTGGTTCATGGTCCACTGGGCCGTCAACTTCTGGATTGCCCTCCCCATCGCTGCGGCTGGCTTCGGGTATGGCATTAAGCTCGTCAATGACAGCGGGGTAGGTCACTTCAACACGCCTCACACGGTATGTTCGTTCCCGCAGCTCTTCTGAAGCTCTTACTGAAATGCTATCCAGCGGGCCGGCCTTGCCCTCTTCATCCTCGCTTGCGTGCAGTGGACTCTCGGCTTCGTTGTCCACTACGCCAAGCCTAAAGGCGGCTGGTCCTCCCGCCCTGCCCACAACTATGCACACGCCGTTATCGGCATCGGCATGTTCGCCCTGGCCTTCTACGTAATCTATGAAGGCTTCACCTCTCAGTGGCCGCTCATCACCGGCCGCACCGCACCCCGCGGCATGCTCATTCTCTGGGCGGTATGGGTTGGCGTCATCAGCTTCGCCTACATTGCGGGTATGGCGCTGCTCCCAAGACAGTACAGGCAAGAGGGAGAGAGGCAAGCCATGAAGGTATCCGAACGCCCGCCCGGAATGGAAATGGCTAGTCGATAAGCCTCTACCTGGCCTGCATCCGCTTCCTTCCTTTCATCGTGGCCCTCCCTGTATGAATACAAACCTAGAGAACGAACTTTGCACCAGCAATAGCATATGCCCAACCCTCACTGTAGCCGCTGTCAGGCAAAATTCAATGATTTATCCATGGATGACGAGAGTGAGATAGATAATTAGAAGTACAGAGTCCTCCACAACGCGTCAAACTGTCTAATGACACAAGACTAAACCCACTCATGGCCTGGCCCGGCCTCGCCCTACCACTACAGATGGTCGTGGCATCATCGAGGCTCGTGGTTTTGGTCCGTCACTGCTGGTCGTTGAAGAGACACCACGGCCGCGAGTTGATGTGGTGGTGTTTGTCGTGCCTCGGACTCCTCGTACCCCCCGAACGCCTCGTACGCCAGATACCCCACGACCTCTACCCCGAGAACCGAGCGCCTCCTTCCGCTCCCTTGCCTCCCGCTCCTGCTCTTCCCTCTCGGCTTTGGCAACTCTTTCACGTTCCTCCCGCTCCTTCCGCTCCTTCTCTTCCTTTGCGAGGCGTGCACGCTCCTCTCGCTCTCGTTGTTGTTGCTCAAGGATAGCTAGTTCATCCTGCGGGGTATGATCAGAACAGCGGAAAGTGGCCAAAAAGCGATCCTCACTGCTTCAGCACCTTGCCACTCTGGATTGAGTAGAAGATCTTGCGTATGCTGTGCCTGTCCCAGCACCGCGACATACTTGTCCAGCAGCGCGTTGGTGCGGTCCACTTGTGCGGCGAGACGCTGCATGATGCGTCAGCCAGAGCGGACTATTGAGCAGCGACATGCTACGCACAGCATTATGGTCCTTCGCAGCCTCCAATGAAGTTAAGTAGTCTGAAAACACTTGGTTCAATTGCTTGAGTTCGAACAGCTCCGTCTCCAGCTTCTCTTCTCGGCGTGTCCTCGCCCCTCGTGTCTCCGGATCGGCCTCACCATCCATCTCCTCCCGCATGCTCTTCTTGTCCGCCGCAGCCTTTCCAATCGCTGCCGATGTGGATGCATAAGGAACGATGCCGCCGTTGGTCGTTGTGGCGGTGGCTCGTGGTTGTTCAGGTGTTTCCGCATCCGCGAAGAGACTGAACGGTTTCTGTGGTCGGGGAGTGTCGGGCACAGCCAGATCAGAGAGCGATAGGTCTTTCAGATCAAGCAGATCGTCCTGTGAGGACAGATGTGGTATTGCAGGTGAGTCGGTGAGCGACATGGTCGTTGACGGCTATAGACACAAGGAACGTAATGGTCGTTGGAATGAAGGGGACATCATGGGGCAACGCGTCGCGTCCACGGAAGTAAAGACGCGTCTGTATCACCCCATTAAATTGTCTCATTTCTGCCGCATATACAAAGTATCATCCTCCCAAGCATATCTTGAGAAGGATCTGCGCAGTGACGACTTAAAAAATCAATGGATTGCATTGAAGGTGCACACCGCAGTGCCCAGTGCCCCGGACCTCGACGCGGAGGATGTCGCGCTGCCCGCTGAACAGACGGCCGCTCGTGATTGGCTGAGATTAATCAGGCAATACTAGTGGCAGTGCCAAAAGTTCCTTCCCGACAAGGGGTCTGCCCCTCATCACCCCACTCATTCTTCATCCCTTGCCTCTGTCTACACCGCCCAATATGGTAGATCGCAAGCGCAGAAGACCCTCCGAATCCCCGGCAGATGATAGTGGGAGTGAGGAAGCTGGATGGGTCTCTTTCGGCGACGAAGACGATGTCGATATCGCAGATGCGCTCATCAAGTCCAAGCCAGCCAAGCGGCAGAAAGTCTCCAAGCCTGCGCCGTCTCTGAGAGACAATGATGACAACGAACCGGGAGAAATCGATGCGGAAGACGACGAGGATGAGTTTATTGCAAACCTGATGGTTAAGCATAATGTGAAGGCCGGCACTGAAGTCGTGAAGAACGCAAAGTCAAAGAAGGGCAATGTGAGCAAAGGTGCTGTTGGCGGGGGGAGTTTCCAGAGCATGGGTATGTTTGTCATCATACGCATCTATCGACATGCTTATGACTGTCCAGGCCTTCGCCCACCACTTCTCCGAGCTCTCCTGGTTCGCGGCTTCCAGCACCCAACGCCCATCCAGCGACTCGCCATACCCGCGCTCCTCTCCGCACCGCCCCGTGACCTAGTCGGCATGGCTCGCACCGGGTCTGGGAAAACGCTTGCATACCTGGTGCCACTTCTCCAACGACTGGGAGGACGGCATCAAACGACGTTTGGAGCCCGCGCTCTGGTGCTGATCCCTACTAGGGAACTGGCCCTGCAGATCCTGAAGGTCGGGAAGGATCTCAGCAGGGGATGGCTGTCCGGCGACAAGGAAGGAGGCGAGGGGGACAAGGCGAGCCTGGCATTGAGATGGGGCCTTATCGTAGGTGGAGAAGGACTGGACGAGCAGTTCGAGATGATCACCAATAACCCCGATGTGTGCGTACTGGCACCAAGTCCTGGGCTAGGAGGTACTCATCGTGCTCTCATAGCATCATCGCCACTCCTGGTCGTCTGTTGCATCTTGTTGTCGAGATGAACTTGGACCTGAAGTCCATAAGCTACGTTGTTTTCGATGAGGCTGATCGGTAAGTGCAATCACGTCGCCCATTGCAACTTGTGCTGATGTAACGTAGGTTGTTCGAGCAAGGATTTGCCACTGCTCTGCATGAAATCCTCCATCGTCTTCCGACGAATCGTCAAACCTTGCTCTTTTCCGCCACACTTCCCAGCACACTCGTCGAGTTCACTAAAGCTGGTCTGCAAGACCCCAAGTTCGTGCGCCTTGACGCAGAGAGCAAGATCAGTAGCGACCTGAAGGTGGCGTTCTTCCGTGTTAGGCAAGCGGAGAAAGACGCGGCTTTGATGGCGCTATTGAAAGAAGTCCTCAAGATCCCACTGGGGGAGAATGAGATCAAGGAAGGCAAAGGCAAGGCAGACGGCACTGCCCCGAGGCAGTCTCTGATCTTCGCGGCCACGAAACATCATGTCGAATACTTAGCCAACCTACTTGAAGCGGCTGGATATTCTGTCTCGCACATCTATGGATCCCTGGACCAAATGGCTCGAACACTGCAGATGGCTCGCTTCCGCAAGGGCGTCACAAATCTCCTGGTCGTCACGGACGTTGCTGCTCGCGGTATCGATATCCCCGTCCTCGAAAATGTGATCAACTATGACTTCCCGGCTGGAGCGAGGGTGTTTGTGCACCGCGTTGGACGTACAGCTCGTGCCGGGCGTAAAGGCTGGGCCTGGTCATTGATCACTAACACGGACCTCCCTTACGCCCTCGACTTGCAGCTTTTCCTCGGCCGCCCTCTCAAAGGCACTGCGCCGGACGAGAGCACATACACTACATCTCTGGTATATGGGACAGTACCCCGGGACGTGCTCGATGATGAAATTGAGAACCTCAAGCGACTTGAGGAGGATCGCCATGTGCACCTGCCAGGCTTGCGGGAGATCATGCGTCGCGGTCAAGGACTGTACGAACGCTCAAAGTCAAAGGCAAGCCACTCCAGTTATGAGCGGGCGAAACAACTCGTCAAGTCAGAAGGGGAAGGGAAGATCCACCCTATCTTTGGACGGCCCGAGGAATTCCAGGGCAGCACCAGCAAGGCTGCCCTGATGAAAGCCATTGCGTCCTTCAAGCCGCAGGAGACGGTATTCGAAATCGGAAGTAGGGGCAAGACACCTGGGGCAACCGTCATGAAGGTCAGAAGAACCGCACTTTCGAAAGCACAGAGGAGACTTGCTGGTCCTTCAACGGAGGAACATGAAGAGGGCGAGGATCACGTTGAGATTACTGAAGAGGCTTTTGAAGACGAGGACGAAGAAGATGAGCCCATTCTCGCCGGACCGAAGCAAGGGAAGTTCCAGGATCCCGAGTTCTACATGTCTCATTACCAGAAGGACGCAATCTCGGAGAAGGGGTAAGCTCTGATCCTCGTCTGCATGAGAAGGTATCTTACTGTGACCGCAGCTATTCTTTGCGAGACGGCGCTTCCTTCTTGGAACAAGCTAGAACTGCTACATTCGATTTGACCGGCGACGAGGCGTTGACAGGCCGTCAGCGGCATGGCTCGCAACTCAACTGGGATAAGAAGAAGAAGAAGTTTGTCAAGGGCAACGGAGAGGGAGCTGACAACATGAAGATTCTCAAGACCGAGAGCGGTGCCCGCCTACCTGCCACGTACCGAAGTGGGCGATTCGACGAGTGGAAGGCGAAGAACAAAACCAGTTTGCCTCGCATCGGAGAAGCTGAGCCCGAAAACGCCAGAAGAGGCGGAAGTTCGTCTTGTGGCAGGAAGTTCAAGCATCATGGGACCACTGAAGCGAAGCCTCTGGATCCCAAGCACGTTAACTATGAGCGAAAGCTTCGACAAGCAAAGAAGAAGGAGGGTGGCGAGGCAGAAGGCCCTGACGCTGGTTCGCCGGGCAAGCGAGGTGGCAAGCCGGGGAGCAAGCCAGGGAAGAACCCGCGGTTCAAGGGTAAACCAGTGGGACGGGTCAAAACCGAGCTCAAAACGGCGCAGCAGATCCGGAAGGATCGCCAGGTTGCTTCTCGCAAGAAAGAGAGGAACGCACGACCGAGTCGCAAGGGCAAGCATTAGTATCATTAGATTACATTGTACATTACCATCATGGTTTCTTCTACTTTGGTGCCTTGTCAGAATATTCCCATTTGGCGCCTTTCCCCTCCACTACTTTTGGGTTCTCGATGCCTTCCAATATATCTACGCCGACGCTTCTGAGTGCGTCCACGCACCATTTGGGATAGGCAACGTCAGCGAAGTATCGTCGGAAGAAGTCCTTTAGATATTGGGGGAAGCGGCCCTCCATTATTGCGTCTCGGGCACCCCCCATCACTGCAGCTTGGAACACAACATTGTGCTGTGTAATGGCTGTAACCATCTCAGCAAGGGGCAACATCCGAAAGCCAGCTTACTAACCTTGTGCAGCAACGGTTTCACGTGTGACTAAGTCATGCAATGCCGCCCTGGACACACCAGACGAGCAAGTCGGACATGGACAATCCTCATCTATGGGGAAGAAGCTCGTTCGGTGTCGCTCAAGCCTGAGGTTGAGAGGTCCATCATTAGTCAGAGCCACACCAAACCGCGCAGTTCGCCTGCTTTCATCTGAGAACTGGCTCTACGCCAGGCACTATTTGCTTACGTTGGGAACACACAATCTGCCATATCAACGCCGAGGGCAACGCAGACCAGGAGATCTACGAGGCGTCGTTAGCAGATTGTAGGGATATGGCGAGTAGAGAGCTGACCCTCTGCAAAGCCAATGCCCATGCAGTATCGTGGACGGTCTTCCGGCAACTGCTCCGCACACAGCTTTACACTGGCAACAACTTAGGAAATGGAATCGTGGAACGTTGATATGCGCACATCTGCCAGAATACATCCTTCTCCTCGCCCCCACTCAGCCCTCCGATAGCATACCCAGGCAGGTCTGGCTTCCTCTTGATCATCTCATCCAGGCACTTCTGTCGCAGATCAGGGCTCAGACCACCCTGAACAATCGCAAAGAGGTTCTGTCTATCTGTCCTGCCGCTGGACTTGTGCTTTGCAATGCATCGGTCAAGCCATCGTATTGACCGCCACATGGCTTCTTCGACTCGTGGACCAGTAGTGAGAGAGTGGACTTGAGCATATGATGAGACGAGACGCTTAAGGAGAGAAGAGCGAGGCACAGACCAACATCGTCCAGTTGCATTATGATGTCTGCGCCAATGGAATGCTACTGGATGGCTTCAGTACGAGTGACATCAAGGGGGTCAGCCTTGACCAACCTGGATACCAATAGACTCTTCGGGCTGTCCTGAGAATCAGTCCAACGTTGGCGGATCGATATCGGTGGACATACCGTAAGCATAGTGGGCTCCCCGGTGAAAGGGCTGGCAAAAAGCACCCCTTCCTCAGTGATCTTGGTAAAGGAGCTCAGGCTGACCATTTGGAAGCCACCGCTATCCTACAGATTCTGTTAGGGAGTGCTCAATGATCAGCACTATGCGGCTCACTGTGAGCAGATTCTTCCTCCATCCTTGGAACTTGTGTGCTCCTCCCGCGGCATCCAGTACTTTCGTTCCCGGCCTCAAGTTGAGATGGTATGTGTTGTTCAGCATCAACGTCACTCCCAGTGCCTCAACCTGCTGCGCGGTGAGACCCTTCAAGGCACCTTGTGTTGCAACGGGCATGAATGTAGGCAAGTATGTTGTGCCATCTAGTCCACCATCAGCTACCTTTGGGGAAGATGCTCTATACACAGCGACTCACGAGCCATCGTCATGCTCGACACCCGAGCGCGTGTCGTGTGACACTTCGCAATGACCTCGAACTGCATGGCAGATAGCCTTGCGATATTACGCGAACGCGCGGCAATGGCTGATGACGACAATGCGACTACCGAGCAGAGCAGGGATCAGGATGGAAAAGATGCAGGCCAGCACGGTGCGTGAAGTCGTCGTCGTCGACGTCGCCAAACTTTTGATATGAAGGACCCTGACAGGGAGTAATACTTCGTGTTGCTCTTCACCATCTCGAGCAGAATCCCCAGATTCTAGGAGTCGCTGCTCAACGTCCATGCTGCATTTGCGGCCTATTCTAAACTATGGACGCATTATAAGACGAGCCGCATATGCTGGAGGGAGGAGGTTTACCTCTCATCGGGTAAATGTGGTTGACGAGTTGTCTGCTCGGGGCTTGCTCCATGACACGACAAGGTTCGTCTCATATTGGAACTTTCACGACCTCCCTAAACTGCCATATCAGCACTTCTCTGGCGGAGGTGACTGCCAAGAAGTCAACGGTCTATCTAGGTGTCGACCCTTCGGCTGACTCCCTTCACGTTGGGAATCTAGTGGCCCTAATGACCTTACTGCATTTCCACCTCCGAGGCCATCAGGTGATCGCTCTTGTGAGTAAAGTTGCCACGTTCCATCGCCCTTTATTCTGAATGGCGTAAAGGTTGGGGGAGGCACTGGGATGATCGGTGACCCATCCGGACGATCGAGCGAGCGCAACCTTCTCTCGCAAGAAGATCTTGCGCGGAATGTAGACAGCATCACGAGTCAGATGCATGGCTTTCTGGAGCGAGGAGTATCATATGCCGCCAAGAGGGTGTCCCCTTCCATGAAGGCCAACTTCATTCCCGAGGCCTACCTCACGCCCAAAGTCGTCAACAATTCTGATTGGCTTGGGCAAATGACGATGATCGATTTCCTGCGTCTCGTAGGGAAGCATGCAAGAGTAAACCAGATGATCGCGAAGGAAAGGTAAGAAGCTCGCTTGTGAACATTTTTACGAGCACCCACAGCCGAAACAGCGTTAAGGCTAGATTGGAGTCAGAGAGTGGTATTTCTTTCACCGAGTTCGCCTACCAGCTGCTACAAGCGTACGACTTTTACGTCCTCCACAAAGATCATGGGTGCAACATTCAAATCGGAGGCTCTGATCAATGGGGTAATATCACGGCAGGAACGCACCTCATACGACATCTTACGGCGGATAAGGCGGGTGTCGGAGCGGAGGCTTATGGTCTGACTATTCCGCTTTTGACAACAAGCAACGGGGAAAAGTTCGGAAAGAGTGCTGGGAACGCGGTGTGGCTGAAAGAGGAGAATACGCCTGTGTTCGATTTTTATCAGGTTCGGCGGATTGCAGAGCTGCTGCATTGATCTCTCACCTTCGAGCAGTTCTTCCTTCGTGTGGGCGATACCGACGTCGAACGCTATCTCCGAATGCTCACATTCCTTCCCGACGAAGAAATAGCTGAGCTGATGGAATGGCAGAAGGTGTGCGGCCTGCATTCCCTGTGCCGCACCGACTGATGGCCATAGGCGGATCCCGAGCTTCGTGTCGCTCAGAAGAAATTGGCTGAAGAAGTCACCGAGCTCGTACATGGAGGTATGATACCCTTTTCACGCCTTGCGTACCCCTTCTGAAGTGTATCCAGAGGATGGACTCTTCCGTGCCCGAACGATGACACAGGTATTGTACGGCACGAATATCGAGGAACTTGAAGCAGAGGACATCGTGAAAGCGTTTGATGGCGATCCACGGCTACTGCAAATCAAGTGGAATGACATCCGGCGCAAGCATATCCCTCAAGTGGCCACCTTGTACAAGATGATGCCATCCTTAGGTAGTATCTGGCTCTCAGTGCAAGTCTCATGTCTGATGCTTTGATAGGGACTGCACGACGGACTATTGAATCGAAAGGATTCTATCTGAATAATAAGCGCTTGGATGACCCCAACAAAAAGCTAGACAGCGTGGATTTCATCAAGGAACGCTTTGCCATCCTTCGAGTCGGGAAAAAGAAGCATCTCATCATAGTCACTGAGGTCCCGCTCGAGGAGGCATCTTTTGATACAGATGGTTGATGATGGTCTATACGATATGTACGTAGCTAATCAATGCGGATAGCGCCGTATAGTTTGCGCATTGCCCAATAGGTAGCGAGGAACCCGATGGTGCCTGCATCGGAAGTATTAGTTCGTACTCCATCTACACACCATTTAAACTTACCTGTGATCAGGAAGTCGAACAGTGCGATGAGGAACAGATAGCCCAGATATAAGACGACGCTCGCGAACGAATCCAGCGACAACCTAGATGCCCAATAGAAAAGCCCGTAGGTGATGAGCCAGAAAGCACTGCCCCCACCAATGAGGAATGACCGCCAATGCCAGCTGCATCAACGCATCAGCGAAGTTCGCAAACGGAGCTGATGTCTGACATACCGGTATTCTTCCGCGCACAAGATGAAGTAGGTGAAGAGAATGGTGACCGTCGCCGTCGTCACGCAAACCACTCCAGCAGTGAGAGCCAAGAATCCGAATGCATAGTATGCGCGCGATCCAAACAGACTAGATAGCACGAAGTAGAGCTCAACAAATGCTGCGCCAAAAGGCAGTATACCAGCCAAGAGCGCAGCAGCCTGTTGAATGATAAGAAAATGAGTCATCACTCCACAGGTGACTCACCCATGGCCTCAGATACCTCGGAGCAGGCGGGATCTGACGAGGGATGGGGCTCACACGAACGGGGTTAGAAACCGCCTGGGTTATAGTTTCAGTCTCTGGGGTATGACCTACTCCGTGGGATACTCACGCCATGCTTCATCCCGAAGAACGCGCCAACAGCAGTCAGGGGGGCTGAGATCACGAACCACAACAGCACAACCGCCAGTATTGTGCCGAAGGGAACAGCTCCTGATGAACCAGTCCCAATGAGGAACAGGTTCAAAAAGAACACAATTGCAAACACGAATCTGTAGTAAGATGAACGGCGTGCTCACACACGACATATTCAGCGCATACCCAGGCATAACGGTAGCAGTAAAGAACACGTTCTTCTTCCAATCATCGCCTCCAATGGTCATATACACGCGCTGGGACATATATCCAGCGACGCTACACGTAGAATTTAGAACATCTCGGAGGGACATGAGCGACCGCCTTACCCGCCAAACAGAGTCCAACAGATAATCATTACGGTCGCCAGAGAGCCGCGATTGGAAGGCGAGAGGAAACCAAGAAGAGCAAACACTAATATGACGTAAGCATTACCCGATACGACAGTTCCTGACCAGGAAATTCCCACCTAGAGTGACAGCAACCATGGCACCCAGCTGCGCACCATTGCCAACCATGACAGCCAATACTATGGGCCAACGCGGTGGGCGAAACACTTCTCCGTGGATGAGCTTCCACCCATAATCCTCCTGCACGTCCTCCTGCACTACATGTCAGACACGCGGTAGGCCGATCAACTAAAGTGCAAACCGTAAGGTCAAGTGCATTGTAGCGGTGGATCTAGGAAACCATCAGCCCATGTTTTGGTATCGCGCAACGAGAAGCTCCCACATCTTTGGACACTGTTCGCAGAAGAATCATAGAAACCATGACACAGAGGAAGATGACGATGACAATGGAGTTGATCAAGCTGAACCAATGAATCTTCGGGTCGAAGATATGGAGGTAATGGTCCCAACGAGTAGCCCAAGGGGTGTCAGATTCCTACAGGACTCGTATTTAAGCGGTCCTTGTGGAACGAGATACCACACAGAACTCACCTCCCATGCAACGGTATATGTGTAATAGATTGAGTTGGTACGGCCCTCATTCAGGAGCATTGGAGGGGCGTTGCGGTTGCAACGCTGAGAGTCGGGTGTCTCGTTTGTTGCTTCGATGCTGAAAGAAGATCAGATGAGATTACCGCGCTAGACAATGAACCATACCTCCTTGGCCAGACGAGAACCCCAACGACACGGTAGTGGTTGTTATCACGAACATGGTATCTGCGGCAATATCAGCCATGCGCATACCCCGTATGAGCGGATACGGCATACTGCATGACAATATCATAGTGATTGTTGATCGCTGGGAGCTCCTCGAATGCCCCTTCGTCTACACCCAGATTGAAGCCCGTATCATAGAATATCTCATCGGTCCGCTCATCCTGCTTCATCTCTGCAGCTGGCAGACCATCGATAAGCCAGTTGATGGCATAATCCTCCTTGATGCGGTCGTTGATGAATTTTGCATCTTCGGCAGGGATCACAGACAAGCATTGTGTTGCGCAAGAGACGTTCTCGAGCATTTTGATCTGACGCGTCACATTGTTAGCCGCAGTTCGTTGTAGACACACGCAGCGGGACGCACATCGTAAGGAGAGTCAAAAATGCGATCTCCGAATAAGATGCTACCCAGAGACTCCGGCATCTTTGTTGGGCCGCCTTCTGGCTGGCAGAAATGGAATTGGGGGTTATAGTAATCATCTGAACGAATAGGCGCCTGAGTGTATGCCCTCCGCGCCTTTCGGCGTAGGTTGCTCACAGTTGATCAAGGATTTCTAGACCAGCTTTGTTAGCCGTGAATTGAGCAAACATCTGATCAACCGCACTATTTTGGCATCATTTGGCCCAACCATTGGTGTTAGTCTGTTGACCCGTAAAGGCACCTTCTCTCCAGGCGAATAGTCGACTGGCGCGGTACCAGGCAGATAGAACGCGGTGCATGGTGGTAGGAGCGCCGCAAGCGCGATTGCAGCAGCAACGGATGGTCGAGGCATGGTAGAGAGCACCACTCAAGCTGAAGCAGCTCGTCCCGAGTGCAGTTGGGGTGTGAAAAGAAGCGAGCTCGTCGTCTGAAGCGAGCAGATGTAGGGGACGACGTGGGACGCGAAACTGCGACACGGAGGGTGACTGCGGAGGAATGGGCGCGAGGCCCTTAGAAGGCGTCGGTAACAGCCACCCTCAGAGCGCATCTCTTGAACTCCAACCTTCTCCTGCTGCAACTCACACATCACCTTGAACGATCATCACTATGGCTGAGAAGACCACTGGTATGCCCCTGTGCCCTGTCATGAATCAGTATTGATGGCACAACAGCCCAAGCCGTCTCTGACACCGCTACATCCCTGGCTACTCAAGCAGGCCAGGCCGCCTCGTCCGCGGCAGCCACCCTGTCGTCGACGCTTTCCAGCGCGACCTCCACCGGTATGTCCGTTCTACTTTCCTATGTGATGCAATTCTTAAGCATACATGTCTCTCTAGCGAAGCAGGTTGTCACCGACACTGCCGCTGCCATTACGGGTGACTCTGAGCCTGGCGTTCAGCCGGACGAGACCCCTATTTCTCCGAGCGACGCTAGCCACTCTCTCGAGAGGGCACTCAAAGGCAGGCCAGAGAAAAAGGACCTCGTCGACAGGAACATCCTCAAGGGTGCGCTCGCCTCTGATTGAATCGTTGGCAAGACACTAAATATATGCAGACACCAACGTCGCCCCTGCTCTGCACGCTCAGCAAGCTGCTCTCGAGCGTTCTCGCCTCGAGAACGCCCTGGAGCACAAGCTGGAGGCTAGGCCCCGGCCCTCCGAGCTGGTCAGGGAGGGCATCTTGAAAGGTGTGTTCGATAAACTTTCCCTCCTGCTGTCCCACTCACCATTAGGCGTAGCGGACGAAGCGCCCCCTTCCTAGGTTGTCGCGCCACCTCGGACCGCCTTGTCCTTGTAACAGTACCATTATGTGACAATAGCGAATTGTAGTCCAACACGCAAACCAACAATGAAAGTGTTCAACCAGCATAGATTTGTCCCTACTAGGACGCTACAACGACCTGAGCCTCGTTGTTCGTGTTCGTGTGCATGGACACCATGTCGGCTCCGCACTGGGCGGACCCCGTGACGACCCATGACGCAAAGGGACCCTTGGTGTGCGGGGTGTCAGCATGTGACCACGCGTGGTTGCACTGTCCCTCGCAACACTTCTGCAATTATATCAAGAACAGATGAACAAAATGGATGGCGTCGACCGCAAACAGCCGAGTTCGGACGACCATGTATGCGAATTGGCGACTGTAACAAGGCTTCCTTTCGACTTGGGTAGATGGTCGGCAATGAGCGAACGCTGTGTGGGAGATTAGACCACCTCGACATGTTCCACCGCCGGCTTGGAGGTACAAACATCCTCGGGTGAAGATGTCCACATCTTCTGGTAACAGCGCTTTGCTTAAGCGTGAACACTGGATTAAAAGGGCAGTGGGCCACAAAACGAAGAACCTCAAGATGATCCTCAGATCCGAACGCATGGTCAACTAACAACTACAACCAACGAGAAGGCTTCCGACTACTACTTCTGACGAGTTTTGTCGTTTGAGACCGTCAACGACCAAGAACACTCGACGGTGGCGAAGACTAGACTAGACCGTCTCAACCAGTCCTGCGCCCGCCTTCTCGTTCACGCGATTGCCCGTCGCAGAAGTAGCACCAGGGGAATGGTACCACTCCGTCGTGTCATGCGGAGAGTACATCCCGCCGCCGTCCGTCGGCTCTTGATCGGAAGAGGCGACGCGATTGCTGTTGCCGTTACTTCGGGACCCGACGCTGATGTTGAGAGAACGTGCGCGCGCGACGGGGTCGTCGGGGGAATGCCTCTGGATGGGAGGGATATCAGAACGACGTCGTTTGGGGAAAGGAGAGAACGCACAAAGTCGTCGATATCCTGATCCGGGTTGAGCTTCCAGTACTTGACATGCTTCAGAAATGCGTAGAGGGCTGTGGCCAGCAGCGAGCCCAGGAACGGCCCTACCCAGTACTGCACGGACATTAACACAGTGATAGATATCGATAAGTCAGACACGAACGATCCATTGATCGTGATTGAACCCCGAGACTACTGCGGGCCCAAACGAGCGCGCGGCGTTCATCCCTGCCCCGGTGTACAGCACACCAAACAGGTGGCAGGAGAAGAGCGTGAGGCCGATGCCGATTGGGGCAAAAGCTGTGGAGCGGTGCTTTTCCGCCGCCAGCCTGTGCCAATGTCAGCGATGCGCTCATATATGCTAGTACGGTTGCACACACATCAGCACGGCGAAAACCAGGAAGCTCGTGAGGAACATCTCGATGAACATGCCCTGTGCGGGGTTGACACCAGGGCCAAGGGAGGGGGTGACGACCAGCTGGCCTGGGGTCAGGCCGAGGAGGATAGCGGAGGCGACGATGGCCCCCCCAAGCTGGGCCAGGCAATAGAGGACGAAGCGGACGGGGGAGATGGTGCCCACGAGGAGCAGCGCGGTCGACACGGCCGGGTTGAACACTCCGCCCGTGACGCGGTAAAAGAGCCAGACTGCGGTGCGTCAGCAGGGGCGTGGGAGGGCTGGCAGGGTGCCATGCGTACCGGCTACGAGAAGGCCTAGTCCCATGGATGTGGAGATGTAGAGCAGCTGATCGATGGATTTCACCGCATTGGTAGACTGCAAGCCAGTGGACGGGTTGGACTCCGCGGATAGCAGCTGCGAGGACGTTGCGGCCGCTTGGATGCCGCCCAAGCCGATGATGAGGAACATGATCTACTAACATTCAGAGGGCAGCGACGGATCGAAGAGGATACACTCACTGTCCCGGCAAACTCTAGTGATGCCGCTATGAGGTCGCTCCTTAAGTCGCCGAACAGGGTACGAGAGTTCATCTGCTGTTTCCAACGTAGTTTCCGTTCGTCCTTGCCAGGGCATGTTGCGCCGTCATTTTCCATCTCTTGTCCGAGCAAGGGGGTCCTGGGTCAGGGACAGCGGGAAAGACGAGAGAGACAGATGAGCCAGCCGCTTTGTTTTATATTCAGCATGGAGGAGGGAAGGTTCGATGGTGTCGCCATGATGTCTACTGTGGGCAAACGCAGGCTTTGGCACAGTCAAGTCCAAGACTGAGGTATCTCCGCCGGAGACCATTGTCACTTTCCCAGATCAAGCATCGCAGCGGTCTGGGCGCCGCACTGTGGCCCACAGTGTCGGAGGTGAGTTTGTTCGACCGGAGGCCTTCTGAGAAGCGCACGGAGAGTAACACGTATCCATGTGCGTCCCTGGGCTTTGGCAGTTATTGACGCATTGCGGGAGTTAAACTGGAGAGGCGGCTTGCTACAATAGCGAGGAAAAGTTTTGACACGGGGCACGCCGATGTTGAAATAGCCTTCACCTTGCGTGAGCCTAATGACCATAACTCACATATAAGAGATGTCGTAATGGATCTTGTAGCAAAGAGCCTCTAGATTCCATTGATCGACTGATATTGATGTATTAATGTAGACGACGGGCCACGGTGAAGGTGCATCCGCCGCATGTCAAGACTTTTTGCTCGCTACTGTATGAGGCCATCGCCGTCCTTTGGGGGTAGATAGGAAGGCAGCAGAGATGGCGGGCAGGGGGCCATGACGCTCTGAGTTGACGCCCTAGGTCAGTTACAGCCAACGATACGGATGTTTGGGTGTCGCCTCTCCTGTGGGGGACGTGACCTGCTCATCAGAGACAACCAATGTGCAGGCCTCCCCAAAAGCGTTAAAACGCGTGAACGGCGATCCAGCTCGCTGTGCACATAGTTTAGGTTTAATTAGTATTGTCAAAGAATTCGGCTGCAATGTTATCGATTGCATTCCACGGTTGTTATTGGACGGGCTCAAAAGTTGTCGCCGCGCGCGCAATCACACCGCTGGCGCACGGGCGCTCAACGTCCTCTCACCGTGCCGCTCCCATCTCGCTCGCCCTGCCCTAACTCGAGGGCAGGATGCTGTACCTTACCTCGGACAAGTTTCCCATCTGTGCGTCCTTCTCTCACCTGCAGGTGATAAGAACCTCGCTGACCTGTTACGCAGTCATCCCATTCGGTGTTATCGGGTAAGCGTTTCCAGCCGCCTCGCCCACGCGGTTCTTCACGGATTGCTGACCGCTGGCGCAGGTTCTACCGCTATTTCTGGTACATCATACGTATCCTCGCCTTCTTCGCGTACCGCCCCGTGCCGCTGCCGCTGACGCCGACCTACGTCGCCAGCGAGGACGTGACGATCATCGTGCCTACGATCGATGCCGGGGAGGAGTTTGTGGAAGCGGCGCGCAGCTGGCTCCAAGGCGAGCCAAAGGAGATCATCATCGTGACCGAGGAGCGGATGCGGGGGCCGTTGGAGGAGCTCGCGGCTGCGGTAGATCCCCGCGTGCGCGTGCTCACGGTGCCCTACGCGAACAAGCGCCTGCAGATGGTCGAGGGCATTCGGAGCACCACGACGGACATCGTCGTGTTCGCGGACGACGACGCGCTGTGGCCGCCGACGATGCTCCCGCACGTGCTGGCGTGCTTCGAGGACCAGAAAGTGGGCGGGGTGGGGACGAACCAGCGAGTGACGCCCGTCGGCACGCGGCTCACCGTGTGGGAAGTCCTCGCCGCTTTCCGCCTCAGCATCCGCAACGTCGAGATCGCCGCGAGCACGCATATTGACGGGGGCGTGCCGTGCCTCTCTGGCCGCACCGCCGCGTACCGCACGATCATACTCAAGGACCCCGAGTTCCTGCATGGGTTCACGCATGACTTCTGGCTTGGGAAATACCACTTGAACTCGGGGGACGACAAGTTCCTCACAAGGTGGCTCGTCAGCCACGGGTGGAACACGTACATCCAGTGCTGCAGGGAGGCAGAGCTGCTCAGCACGATGAAGCCCAACTGGCGCTTCCTCAAGCAGGTCCTGCGGTGGACGCGCAACACGTGGCGGAGCGATCTTAGAAGCCTGTTCAAGGAACGTTTCATCTGGCACCGGTTCCCCTACGTCGCGTACACGATGGTGAGCCCTCCCTATGCGGTGTTCTGCACGCAGCTGACGGCGCTCCAGGTCGACAAGCTCTTCAACCCGTTCACTTTGCTCGTCGGTCCCTGCCTGGTGATCTGGCTGATCGTAAAGTCGACCAAAGCGGTGGCGGACGGCGGCTACCACCTGCCATGGTGGGACATTGTCCTGTCCTACTTTGTGTGGCTGCTCGTGACGCGGACATGCAAGCTCCTCCCGCACTTGTGGCACAGGCCGGAACACATCATCTACGTACCGGCGTTCATCCTGTTCGGATACTACTTTGCGCTAATGAAGATTTACGCGCTGTTCACGCTGCACGAGGTGCGTCTCTCCTGCCCTCCCTCCGGGTCATGCTAACAACACACGCAGACCGGCTGGGGAACCCGCGCGGGAGTAGGCGACCCAACCTTTGCGACGAAAGCGATGGACGCGGAGCAGGCCGGTGTCGTCGGACCTGCGCATTGGCTGCAGGAGAAGCAGGATGAGAGGAGGTACGATCCCGAGGCGGCTGCGTATGCCCGGGAGGACTGAACGGCTGCCTTCAGTGCAGTAGAAGGGGAGCGGTTGTGCACAGGACAATACGGACAGTCGTTGCGATGTTTGTATAGATAGACACTGTATACCCTAGCACACTATAGCCCATTTGCATACCGAGAAGCTTTGTTTAATTTATGATGAGTGCAAACGCCGGGGTGGTGCCGAGCGGGAGCAGTCACGGTGTACCGTAATGAAGACACATTGGCGGGTGCAATTATGTGATTGTGAAGAGTGGGTGTGTGTCTTAGCGGGCGCGGCAGGGCGGGAGCGAGTAAGGGCACGGCGGGGATTATGGGCCCACAGGGCGCAGGGCGATGGCCAGTGCTGGCCCGCACCCGCACCGCACACTGTCACGGTAGTAGGCTCAGAGGTTATTGTCCTCCCCTCCCTCCCTCCTTCCTCCCTCTGCATCTTCCCATCTCAAGCCGCCTTTGCTTCTTGTGATATCCTGCAAGAATAGGTCGGATAGCACATTGCAGTAGTAGCAGGGATCGCCGCATCACATCGCATCGCATCACATCGCCCGCACCCACTCTCGCCTCGCCACCATCAACAATGTCCATGACCACCACCCACCCCTTCGTCCCCCTCTCCGGCCCCGCCCGCCCCGCCTCCCAGGCAATCCAAGCATACAGGATATCCCTCCCTGAGGAAGTGCTCGATGCCCTCCAACAGCAGCTCTCCTCCTCCGCCTCCGCGAGCGCTTCCCTTTCTGGCACAGGTACAGAGGGGATAAACATCACTTTCGACGGACCTGCAAAGGTGCGTGCTATGCTGCATACATAGAAGAGAGTGCAGGTGCTGATGATGCTACTACCATCCTGCAGGGCCTGTCGGTAGGAGGGACACACTTCCCCTTCTCCTCCGCGCGCGACCTCTCCCAGGATCTCTACACCCGCCTCCCCTCCTCCTCCTCCGCCACCGCAGGCGCAGGCGGAGCGCTAACCCACCTAGGCAGCATCCGGCGGGACCTGACGATCCAGCGTCAGCTGAACCCCAAGGCGCTGCAGAAAGTCCAGGCCCGCTCGCATCAGGTCGAAGATGAGCGAAAGGGGAGGAAGGCGATCCTGTTGGAGGACGTGCCGGGGGATGTGGAGAACGCCGCCGGTGGGAAGCGGGGGAAGAAGGTGCATGCGCATGCGCAGGCTCAGGCTGCAGCGGCGCACAAGGCACAGGTGGGGAGGAGGCTACCCCCGCCGGCCCCCGCTGCCCGCCCCGCTCCTTCCTCCGCGCCCGTCAGCAAGGTCGGTCTCCAGGGACCAAAGCCCGCCGGGTCGACCTCCAGTACGCCCCGCGCGCCCGTTCTGCCCAAAGCTGGTCTCGCCGGCCAGAGCGGGACGACCACCCCCCAGGCGCAGCATACGGGCGGGAAGAGCCCGCTGTTGACCAAGATCATCCACCGCTTGGCGCACAAGAGCCACACGCTCAAGGATCTGAGCAAGCTCATAGGCGCGCCAAAGCCAGAGATCAGCAAGCTGCTTAGCAAGGTGCGTTCCCCTGCATCTTCTCTCGCTGCTCGCTTCCTGCAGCGGGGAGGTTCAGTTGTAAATCGTGTGCTGATGCCCGCGCGCAGGTGGCATGGACCATCGGCTCTGCCACAAACCCAGACAACACCGTCTGGTCCCTGCGGGACGACTCGTGGCTCTCGGTCGACCTCTACTCCCCCGTCGTCACCCCTCCCTGGTCGCCGGGGGACAGGGAGCGCATATATAACGAGACTCTGGCCGCGTTCAGACGGCTTAACCTACCCGATGAGGCGCCCGAGCGTAAGAGGCTCGCATTGGGGTACGCGAGGATGAAGGGCTTGCCTCCCCCGGTGCCCGCGGTACAGGAGAAGGAGAAACAGGCGATAACGGTCACCCCCACGCCTGCGTCCAAGGTCAAGCCAGCTCCAGCCGCGGCTGACCAGCCCCAGCTCCAGCCGAAACCGGCCAGCGCCCCGCCCAGCCAAGCAGGGCCGATGCTCACGAGCGCCGGGCTGCAGATTGGAGCTACGCTCTCGTCCAGCTTTCGCGGTGGGCTGAGCAAGAAGGAGGGGAAGAGCAGGCCCGGGAAAGTGGAGCCCGCTGCGAAGGCTGCGAAGGGTGAGAAGGCCCAGAGGGAGAGCGAGAAGGAGCGGAAGGCGAGGGAGGATATGGAGGAAGGCGAGCTGGAGGATGAACTTGCTCCTCCTCCTCTCCCTGCCCCAGTGCCCGCCCCCTCAGCGGCCAGGCCCCTCGCCCCTCCTGCGGCTACACGGTCCAAGCTCCCCCCGTTTTCTAAAGTGACGCCCGCGAAGGTTGACCCGCCGGCGTACGACAAGCCCACCGTCTCCTCTGCTTCGAAGCAGAAGCCTGCGAAGGCTGCCTTGCCTGCGAGGGTGGATACGCCCGACCGCGATCGTGCGGGCCCGAGCACGAGCGGAAGTGTGTCGAGGCATGCTGCGCGTCCTTCTCTCGACGCTCGCGTCGCCGGGGAGGCGCCCTCCAGGCCGACATCGGCGATGGGCTCCAAGCCCCGCACGCTGGAGGTGCTCAAGGGTAAAGAACCCGAGCTGCGCAAGCGGCCTGCAGCGAAGGATGCGGAGGAGGACCATGACGTGGAGGAGGGGCGCGTGGGGAAGAAACGCAAGACTGAGGATAAGCTTCCGTTGAAGCGGGGCGAGAAGGTTAGGATTGCTGCAAAGGACGAGCGGGCGGCGGTGGTTAGGGTGACTACTACTGCGCCGGCGAGGAAGGAGAGGGAGGAACTGAAGGGAAAGGCCGTGGCGAGGAAGGACGATGAGCCGAAGTCGCTCGCGAGGAAAGATGACTCTTCCCTTGAGCGCCGGCTGGCGAGGAAAGACGACTCCTCCCTCGAGCGCAAGCCCCTGCCCAAAGAAAAGAAAGACGTCCTTCCCGAACGTCGCGCCGAGATCAAGTCCAAGAAGGCCGACTTACCTGAGCGCAAGTCCGCAGCGAAGCGCAAGATGGTCGACTATAGCGACGACGAATCGGACGTGCCTATTGCCAAGAAGCAGAAGCCTGCTGCTGTGCCCGCTAAGGAGCCTGAGGCCCGTGCGCGCCCGAGCACCGTCGTTCTGGTCAAGTCCAAGGTGGTCGCCAGGCCCGCGAATGCCGAGTCGACCAAGAGGGAGGCTGCTAAGCTTGCGGCGGTGGATAAGGGGAAACGCAAGCGGCCCGACTACACTTCCAGCGAGGATGAGCGCGATGAACCCGAGGAGCGCCCCACCGTGCGCCGCAAGACCGCCAGCTCTGCACCTCTGCCTCCTGCAGCGTCGAAGGCGCAGCCTGCGCCCGCGCCCGCGCCAACGCCCCGCCAGCGTGCCCCCCCGACGCAGGGAGAGCTGCTCATCAAGTCTCTCCGGCTGTACGCCGAGTACGTCGAGATCCACGCCAAGATTGTGCAGCAGAAGCAAGTGTACGAGGACTTTGCCGCCGGCAAGAAGAATGAGCCAAAGATGATGGCGCCCGAAAAGATGGAAAAGGTCGTTGCCGAGTACGAAAAGATCCACACGGAGCTCATCGACCTGCACACGAAGATGGACGAGATGGCAGTTGCGCCCGCTGTGTCCGCTGCTCCGGCCGCTTCCAAGGCTTGAGAGCCGGTTCCCAAATGTACAATCACCAATTCCTTTTCTCACCCGTTCCTTTCTGTTTTTCTTGTTTATCTACCTCAAGGGACAGCTTGAGCACAGCACGCTTGCTTGTATTACCATTTTCACTGTTACCCTTTACCCACATCTACACCACATCCATCCACCTGCATTCCAAATCACCACCACAGAGATGTAACCTAGATCTACTTGCTGCTGCGTGTAATCGTATTCCGCTCTGGTCCCCTGCACACACGAGTCGGGTCGGATGTTGTTGCGGCGAGAACGAATCCAGTACATTAAGTTCCTTCCAGGTTTCACTCCAACGTATACAACGTATACCAATACACAGCCCGTATTACAAGTCTATGCGACTCATACACAACCGCAAACCTTCCCGACGCCGTTCTCGCACGCTCAGGGCGGGTTCGTCTCGGGATTATGACCATACAGGCCGTTCGAATAGATGTACTGGATGACCGAGTTCGGCAGAAGATATCTAGTGACTCAGGTCAGCCTTCCGTCGGTCGAACAGCCACGTTGACTCACTTGATGCTCATCCCACGGCGGACAAAGAGGCGCACTTTTGTGGAAGAGATGTCGTTATAGATCAGCTGTTTCACAACGATGACGTTCCGCCTGCGTTCGCGTTCGTCAAAAGAGGCCACGTGCCGACATCGCGGGGTTGCGCACCGGTGTTGATACAAGATATCGTGCGAGAGCAGGAAGGCCCACACGTCGGAGCCCGTCCGCTCTACGATGATGCAGCCGAATTCGCCGAGGATGATTTGCAGCTGCTCTGGGGGTCAGACACAGTGCTGTGTACGCTAGTTGGGTCGAACGTACATCCTCCTCTGCCCACACGCCTGGATGGCCGAACGACTCGATGAGGTCCCCGCCGGCAAGGAGCAGGATCTTGACCCTCTGCCTGGAGCCGTCCTGCATGAGCACGCCGCCATCGCGGTTGATCTCGTCATCAAAGTGCTCGAGCACGATGGCCGTGCGCTGGTACTCGTCCTGCGTCGCCTCCCAGGCGTCGACCATGAGCCATGTGGAGGTGTACTCGACCGCGAGCTCGCACATGCGCACGCGGTGAAGGGCCGGTGCGAGCCCGGACTTCTTGTACCGGTCCGAGACGGGAGAGTAGTACCCGCCCATGATCTCGTACTTTGCATCCTCGAGGATGGTGTCTTTTGCCATCTCGAACATGCGCCTGGGGTGGATCAGGGCACGCTCAGGGGTAGGTGGCGCATACATACAGATGTAGGTATGTGGGAGGCGAAAAGGAGCCACACGCAACTGAGATCCGGTTAGTGTCAACGCTCTTCCCGAATGCAGAAAAGTAGTACCAATCACTATTGGTATCTTGTTCTCATCTGCAAGACGATCCATTAGATGATGGTTCCGCCGCAAATACGCAGCTTTGCCACGCACCAGCCAACCGCGTCTTCAACCTATGCCTGGGAAACTCTCCCGCCTCCAATCTCTCGTTAAACTTTGCCGGCACCCTGCTGGCAAAGTCGCCATCGACCTCCTTGGACTGCGTCGCCTGTAGGATGTGTGTGGGGTGTGGTGCGGCTTCCATCTCCGGCCTGGGGGAGGCGACGCGGGAGGTGGACGGGCTGCCGCTGTTGGGTGGCGTCTGGAAGCCGTTGTTGCGTCTCCAGCGGGGCGGCAGGGGTGAGTCCGCCTCCGGGCGCGGGGTGCTGTTGGACGGTGAGTCGTCGACGATGGGGTAGTGATCAACCGTGTTTATCCCCGGCCGCTCGTCAAGGTCGAGCGGGGGCACGTCTGGCCTGCGCTCTGTGCTCGGCTGGAGCGGGGGGGAGTCATCGTGGAAGGAGAGGACGGAGAGGGCGGGGATGGGCGGCTTCTTGGCCATACCGCCGAACTGGGCCGGGTTGAAGTAGTTAATGTCTGGTTGTGGGTGCCCGGCAGCGAGCGGGCGTCGGGCGACGGCGAGGGCGGGCAGAGGAGCGTGCGAGGGGTGGGCGGTGTCTTGTGCAAGTATTTCAGTGACTGCGGCCGGGGGAGATCCCTTTCAAAGTCCCGGAGGGTTATCTCCGAACGAGCTCAAATGGGCGTTATCGGCCCTCGCGGCTTACAAATGCGGAACTTGGATGGCGAGTGCAGCACCTCATCGCTGCGCACCGCTCCGTGGCTCTCTCCACGCTATATAACCTCCCAATTCCCGTAACTAGTAGTAGTGCAACTGCAAACCCGTGCGAATAAGGAACATCTTCTACCTTCATCCCGGGTGCGCTGGCACTTCCCAGCATGGGCACAATGAAAGCCGCGGCACAGCGTCAGAATCCCGCCGAGTGTTCAAGATTCCCGGTCCGGCGTGTGGGGCAAGCCACGTATACGTTAGCATTATTCGCTGCATCCCGTGCCCAGGTACCGTCCTGCCCACACGATCACATTTTGCAGCTCAGCGCGGGCGGTAGATTTCTTGCCCTGGGGGGAGAGCGCACGAGACTTCCCGAATTCTTCAGGGGCAAGGGGATCGTAAGTGCGCCGTCGCGAGTTCGGGAATGCTCTGCAGGCGTCGGGTATCCTCTCCGGCCAACAATTCTTCCTACTCCAGCGTCGCAGCCCAGCCCAGCTCCGAGCCCTTCGCCCAAAGATCGCCCAACACCCACACAAAGCAGCCCAGCAATCCATATCCATATCCATAGCTCGCGTGATCAATAAAGATACAGTTATCGTGTCCCCCGTCCAACCCCAACCTTGAACCAGCGGAAAATAAAATAAAAGAAAAAGGCGGGAAAAAAAGGAGAGAGGCGTGATCATTCGGTATCGTCATTAATGTATGTACAGTGGTATGCCCCCTGCGCCTCATTCTCTCTCTCTCAGGCCTCTCTCAGGCTCGCGTCATCCCTCTCTCTCAAGCCCATGTCATCCCTCTCCGAGCCCCTGGTGTCCCTCGTATCCCCAACAGGCGTATCCCACTCCCCGAGCGTATCATACGCCCTCCAATCCCCCCTGTCCATCCAAACCCACTCGAGCCTCTCGAGCCTGACTCTCCGGAGCGCCGGGCCCGCTTGCTCAAATGCGCGTATGTGCGGTATTTGCGCTGTGACTGTCGTCGAGCGACCGTGAGTGGGGCGGGAGTGGGAAGGGGGGTGGGAGGAGGGATCGTCAGGCCCTGGAGGGAAGGGTTCGAGCTGCAGCCGATGGAGGAGGGGCAGTCGGCGTATTTGCGCGGGGAGCTCCCTCAGCAGGTCCTGGGAATTCGTCATAAGCACGAGAAGCTCGGCAGGGGAAAGTGTACGCACATCTGTAATAGCGGCCATGTGGCGGATGACGAGCCGTCCGAGGTGGGGGAACAAGTCCGCTATGGTCTGCAGGAGCTGTGCGTCCAAAGCGGACACTTTGACGCTGAGGAAGGAGAGTGGCCTGGAGGCGTGCGTGAGGCCCCTGAACGCGCGCTCGAGCCTCTCCCTGTGCGCGTTTGAGACCAGCGGGCGGAATGTGACGGAAGTGAGGGGTCGGCCGCGGGCGAGGAGCTCGTATGCCTCTGGACTGTCTGGCCCGTCGAATCGTGCTAGGGAAGGGAGGGTCGTTTCCGCCAGTTGGAGGCGGGGGAACGTCTTGCTTGTGCAGATGAGGTGGCGGACGGAGCGCTGGTGCGCGAGGAAATCGCCTAGCACGCGCGTGTCCGGTCCCTCAAAGGGGATCTCGAGCCTCGTGAGTGTGTGGTGCGTTAGGCGGTTTCCGAGCGTGCGGAGGAAGAAGGATGGCACGGGGTCGTCCCCCCTGAGTGCGAATGCGCGCGTGGCCGGCGAGCAGAGGAGGGAGAGAAGGTCCTCGTACAGGTACACATGCTTCATCACGTTGTCGATTGTGATCTCTGCTAGGGCGAGCTTGCAGGCTTTTACGGACTGGAGGACGGCCGCTTTGGGCGGGACGCAGCCTAGGAGGACGAGGCTCTGCAGCGCTGGGAGGGCGGAGAGCGCGAGGATGAGGTCCGCGGTCAGGTCCAGCTGGTTCAACTGCAGGCGCTCCAGGTTCGGCAAGCGGGCGAGGGCCCGCAGCGCCAGCGGGGGAGGAGCACGACCCCCCGCGCTGGTGGGGTTGCGGGAGGAGATGGACGCTGTGCGAACATGTTGCCCCAGCGAGCGCTTATCGTCCATCAGCAGCTCGGCAAGTCTTGCCGAGCGGTCCTCCACATCCGTTCCTGTTCCCAGCGGCGGGGAGCGGAATGCGAGCTGTCTGAAGCGCAGGGGCGCTGTGAGGACGCTGAAGCGCTTGCAGGCTGTGCTAGCTGGTGCGAGGGGGAAGCCGCTGTCGTGCAGGAGGGAGAAGACTGCGAACCAGACTTCGTTCGGGAGCTTGCTCTGCCTGTCGTCTGCGAACAACCTTGCTGGGCCGGCGCCGGAGCCGTTCGCCATGCCCGGTTGTGGGGCTGGCTGTGCGATGAGCGGGGGCGAGGGCGAGCGGGTGCGCACGGAGCGCCCTGCGGCGCCCTGTGTCGGCGCTGATGCTGGTGGTGCTGGTGGTGGGGGAGGCGGGGGGAGGAAGAGGATGGGGCTATTCTGCAATCGCCATTGTCCGAATATAACATGTGAGCCGGCTGCTGGCACCCTGAGTGGGGGGGATTATATGCGCACCTCGAACCGCCTTATGACTCCTCCTCTTTCTGCGCTTGGCGCGATGTGGGCTCGTTCGATCGCCGCCAGTGTTGCTGCTTTACGCTCTCTCCGAGGTGGGCAGGCGTGAGGGGGTGGTTCACGCGTAGGCTGCCGCTGCGTGGGTGCGCACGTCCTTAATATCGATATCCGGGCGGGGGAGATGGGCCTGGTCGCATGACAAGAAACAGGGCGGGGGCGGGAATTGAAGTGGGGCGGGGTGGTTGCACGGCACGCAATTGAAGGGCCACGGGCTAAAAGGCCGGTGAAACAGTGACGGTGCGAGCCTGGGCTGGCGGGGAGGGGGGCAGGGGTGCAGTCTATTTCGCCATCAGCCTTCTCTTCTCCAGATGCAGATTGCAGATGCATGCCACTCGCTCTTCACACACGCCCCACGCCCACGCCCTCGGCCCGCGGGGGCAGAACGAGGGCGAGCACGACCGAGCGAGGGCGAAGTGAGAGTCAGTCGTGCTGTGACTGGGCCCCCACCGGCCTGGCCCCGCCCACCCCTGGCTGGGCTCGGCGGCTGCGGCTACGAAGAGACCCTGATGGCCCCCCGGCTGCGGCTTCGGCCCCTGTTCCGCGGCGCCCAGCATAGCCCGACCTCGCCCGCGGTTTGCCGGCACACCCGGCGCGCCTATTGGCTCCCCTATCACCTGATGCCCCCATCATCAATTCAAATTGTGGTCGGGCGGACAAAGGACACACGCACGCGCGACTCTCTTTTTTTTTCATCACACAACGCAATAATCGCCGCCGACCCGACAATCGCGTCAATCAATCAAATAATCTGCAAGCATCAGACATGCTCTTCCGTCACAGGTAGGTGGCATGCACCCACGTGCCTCGCGCACCATAAACTTCACCGACGAGCACAATAATCCTATAGTCTATGTTGATGTGCATGCGCACTGTAAATTGCATGTTGGCATTTTTCGCACAATAATAAGCTAGTCTAATCCGCTATTGTGCAAGAGAAACCCCTTTTGGCAGCCGCCCCGCGCCAAACAGGGCCCAAGGCCCTGGCCACATTCATTCCAAGGTTAGCCCCCGAACCCTTCCCAGGCCAATATCATCCACGCCCGGCCCTGTCCATATGCCTACCTCCATCCCGATCCGGATTCTGGCAAGTGCGGCCCCTATCTTCCCTTCTTCTTCCAGACTGTACCGTGCTGCAATCTCACTCCTCAGCGCCCGCTGCCGGCATCCCGGGCGCAGGCGCGGTGTCTGCCGCAGAACCCGAACCCCTCTGGCCACCAGGCCGCCTTCGCCCACGCCACGCCTCCCCAGAACTAGTATTGACGCTCTTGAACAGGCTCCTGCGCGGACGCTGAGCTCTGCCTCCGGCCCCGCTCGTCCCCTCAGCCTCCGACGAGTCTCCCACTGCTGCGATCGCTGCCGCGGGCGCCTCCACAGGGCCGGCGACGATCGTCGCTGCTTCTTCTCTGCCCGCGCTGTCATCCGTCGGCGGAGACGCGACGGGGGCCGCCCCCACCTCCTCTTGCTGGTGCGGTCGCATCGCCGGCGAGCTATGGGTGCGCTTTACCATCCTCAGCCCCTGCGCGACCCTCTTTGCCCTTTGCCCGCCCTGGCCCTTCCTCGCTTGCGCCGCCGCGTCCACCGCGCGCTTAGCCTCTTCTGGCACAAAGGTGGATGCGGGCAGCGCCTGCGCGCCAGTGAGGTCAAACTCGTCCAGTATCTCCTCCCCGATGAGCTCTGCATCCGGTAGCATTCGCGATTTAGCCGCATGATTCAATCCCTAGCGCGGGTTAGCGACGACGCACCTTCTAGCACGTCTTCCAACGTGATAATCCCCAGCGGGTTGCCCTCCAAGCTTTTGAGGAACTGTATATAAAAAACCGGAAATAAGAGATAGCCTTGCACAAGAGCAATTTTTGCAATTTGCCTACCCGCTCCGCACCGTCCTTGTCAAGCACCGCATCCGCAGGCATGGCCTGCTCGAGGTTACTCCCAAATCTTCCCGCGTCCTTCTTCGAAGGCTTTGCCATCTCGATATCGTTCACCGTCGACCCGTCCTCCTCCTCCTCGTCGCTGTCCGAGTCCCCGATGTGCATCTTGTTCAGGAACCGCCGCGTTAGGCTCTCCTTCGCTTCCTTGTGCGACTTGCTGTCCTCGTTGACCTTGTTCAGGTTAGGCTCTTGCTGCTTCGGGATGCGGGAGACTAGCGCCATGTGAGACCGTCCCTCCTGGAAGCGATCAAGAAGCCCGAGCAGAGGCTCGTCAAAAGGGACCACTGGGATCTTATTCAACGGAATCGAGCGAACAGGCGTGGCGTCCTCAGGATCCAGCAATACGCACTGCACACACCATGAGCATGTGATGCACATAGACAACATTAAATGTCTCACCTGCTTGACCAACAGGATTCCCAAGCACTTTATCCGTTCCTGGTCTGCTTCATGCGTTCTCTCAAAAATAGGGATGCGCTGTCCATACCGTCAGCGACGACATTCCCCAATGTGGAGCTTCACGCACAGAATGACCGGACTTGACGACCCTCGCGAGCGTCTCATAATCCAGCTTCGCATCCGCATCCAAGTAGAACACGTCCTCCAGCGGGGTCATCGCATCCTTGACGTTCTTTACCTGAAAGTCAAGTGCGCCACCAACGATATGGACCGTGTCTCCCGCGAGGTCGCCGCCGAGCCCGCCCTCCCCAGCAAGGTGCATGTTGATGAGCTCCTTCAGCTCCTGTCGGCGGTAGATGATCCCCTGGTGCGGGCCGAGCACGAGCTCGAGGAGCTTGGCCACGGGCCAGGCGACGATGAACTTCCCCGTTCGGGTGAGAACTCGACGGCGGGTGTGCGGCTGCGACGAGGAGGCTTACCAGGAGGTAGATGAGCCCTCGCATGGGGATCGCCATCTTGGCGCCGATGACGAGGCCGTAACGAGAGCACACGGACTGGGGTATGATTTCGGAGAATCTGTCCACTGCGGTTCAGCTGCCATGGACGGACTGAGAGACAGAAGACACGCACATGACGATCAGAACGGTCGAGATGACCACGGCTTGGATGCCCCCTCCGAGCACGTTCTCCGTCACGACGGGCAGGGTCTCGTTCACGATCATATTGGCGAGCAGCAGCGTGGTCTACCCATGTTGAGCAGGCGCGAATTGTGATTGTCGGAACTGACGCAACGCACCAGGAGAAGATGGCCGTTCTTCCGTATAGGTGCGATCTGACGGGCGTACTTCTGCTGGCTCGGGGAACCGGACACGGACAGGACGTGCAGCTGCGTCTCATCGAGGGACATGTAGCCTAGTGTCAGACCTAGGGAGGCCGTATCAGTGCCTGGACTGTACGTTGTTGTGAGCTCACATACCGGCGAAGATTCCAGAGAGGATGACCAGAACGGGTATCATGATGGCTTGCACAATATAGCCTGCAAGCACCTTCGGTATCGGGCACCGTCAGGTGATCAAAGTACGTACTCGCGTTGTGCTCCTCCCGCTTCGCGAATGTATGCAGGTCATACGCGCCATCCTGGTTCTGGCGGCCGTACGGCAACAAGGCGTGCACAACGGCAGGTGCGGCCTTGGCGAGGGGCACAAGCACGCCGGCGGCGCGGTACGCGTTGTAAGGCGCCATGTCGCGTGTGCGCTCGGTTATGCGGCTGGGCAGACGCACGCTTAAGCAGAGGAATCCGGGCTGAGGACGGGGGCGGGGGATGCCCAGAGATTGTTTTGCTGAGAGCGGCTTGGGTGGGCGGACGGGGAGGTCTGCTCTTCATCTTTCTACTTTGTTTGGTGGGTCGTCTTGGCGCGGATGCCGACGCGGCGTTCGGGAAGCAGCAGGGTCTCAGGTATCGGTGATGTCATCGCGTGCAACCGACGCACGACCATCGCCCAATTCCTGCACACACTCTCGGTCTCGCTCTTCCTCATCTCGTCCTGTCTGTACGTTGTGTATCTCTAATGAATAAGTCACGCCCCCGACCATCGAGGCCACTCCAACATCCCGTATCGTTGGCAGTGACTGAACCAGGCCGTCAACTCAAGAGCGTCATCCTCCTGCCCGCCATCTCTGCTACCTTCCAATCTGCCCACAAAAGGACGGCAATGTCCTCGTAGCAAGCCGCCTCTCTCCCTCCTCTCCAGTATAACTCCACCCATGCGTCAATTACTGCCGAGAAACCAGGGACGCGCATGAATGTGTGTTCCTCTCCGTGCGCTTCTCAGAATGCATCCGGTCGAACAAACTCACCTCATCCGACACTGTGGTCCACTGTGCGTCTCTCACGTCTGGTTTACGGCGCCCAGACCGCTGTGATGCTTGATATGGGAAAGTGACAATGGATCAAAGGCTTTCATACCCGCCGGTCTCCGACGGGAGCTGCCTCAGTCTTGGGCTTGACAGTGCCAAAGCCTGCGCTTGGCCACGGTAGACGCCACAGCGACCCCACCCAACCTTCCCTCCTCCGTGCTGAATACTGTATAACACAAAGCGGCTGGCTCACCTTGTCTCTCTTGTCTCTCCCACTTCTCCCCTGGCCCTGACTGTTGACTCACTCGCTCCTGCCCACCCTGTGACGTCCCTGCCCGCCAGGTCCGGTATTTGAACCCCCTCGCTCGGTCAAAAGATGGAGAACGACAACGCAACACGCCCTGGCAAGGAGGAACGGAAACTACGTTGGAAGCCGCAGATGAACTCTCGTACCCTGTTCGGCGGCATCAAGAGCGACCTCATAGCGGCGTCGCTAGAGTTTGCCGGGACGGTGAGCACCTCCTCCGCACTCCATCGCTACCCTCTGAACACCGGTAGATCGTATTCCTCCTCATCGGCCTGGGCGGCATCCAAGCGGCCGCGACGTCCGGACAGTTGCTGTCCACCGCCTCGCAGTCCACCAATGGGGTGAAATCCATCGATCAGCTGCTCTACATCTCCGCGTCCATGGGCCTCGGTCTGCTCGTCGCCGGTACGCAGTGCACCCTACCTCTCCCACGCCCTGCTGAATGCACCACAGTCTGGCTCTTCTACCGCGTCACGGGCGGAGTATTCAACCCGGCCATATCGACCGCGCTGCTCCTCGTGGGCACCATCTCCCCCGTCCGCTTCGTCCTGTACTGCCTGGCCCAGCTCGTCGGGGCCATCGTCGCCTCCGCTATCCTCCTCGGCCTAACCCCAGGCCCGCTGGTAGTCACCCCCTCCCTTGGTCCTGGCGTCAACCCGACACAGGGCGTGTTCATCGAGATGTTCCTCACGAGCTTCCTGGTCTTCGCCGTGCTGATGTGTGTGCAACCCCACCTGCGTAGATGAGCGCATCGCTAACATCGGCACAGGTTGGCGGCGGAGAAGCACCGCTCCACAGCATTTGCCCCCATCGGCATCGGCCTCACGCTGTTCTCCTGCCACCTGTTTGGTGTGCTGTACACCGGGGCTGGGATGAACGCCGCTCGCTCGTTTGGGCCCGCAGTGGTCTCGGGGTTCAATCACGATCAATGGGTCGTACGTGACTGATTTATCGATATCCATCACTTGCTTAACGCCTGTGCAGTACTGGGTGGGGCCGTTCCTCGGCTCGCTGCTGGCCACAGCCCTCTATGCATTCCTGAAGCATGTCAAGTACTGGAAGCTCAACCCTGACCAGGACATCGACGATTTTGTGCGTGGTCCCGTCTCCCGGGATGGTGTTTTCTGATATCCCATCCAGAGGCAATCGCCGGACGATCCCGTCGCACGCGCACGGTCTCTCAACATCGGCGTCGGGTCCCGAAGTAACGGCAACAGCAAGCGCGTCGCCTCTTCCGATCAAGAGCCGACGGATGGCGACGGGGCGTACTCTCCGAATGGGATGTCCGACCCTTCCCCTGCTGCACCCGCGCATACTTCTGCGGCGGGCGATCGCGCGAACGAGACGGCGGGCGCAGGACATGTTGAGACGGTCTAGTCTTCCTCAGAGCATATGCACACCACGCATGATCACTCGTTACGAACAGGCCAACACGATACTTACAGATCAGGACACTGCACTGTTATGATAACAGCATTTCATCACATACCGAGGCGTCCACCGGGTGAAGGCCCGACACAATGAATTATTCATAACAGTTATCATTCTACGCGGACGGCCCAGTAAACCATACTAGCCCTCACCAATCTCATGGCAAACGATGCTTTATCTCGTCAAACCACGGTCCAAGCGTGCTCCCTCCCTCCCACTCCCTCCATCCGCTGCTCCACTCGCACTTGGACATGTAGTCCAGCATGCTGCCCAACGCGATCCCCCGGACATCCAGCACGGTCCTACCCGTATCCGGCACCTCATACTCCGCCAGCCGCTCCAGACCCCGCCTCGCCCGCTCCTCCTGCGGCGCCAGCACCCTGTCGCCTGCCCCTCGCGCCCGCTGCTGGTGCACCATCATCACGGTGCCCATCACGCCCTTGGAGAGCGCCTCGTGAGTGAGGGCGAGCCAGCGGTCGCGCGTGTCAGCGGGAGGGAAGAGCTTTCCATCCAAGTCGGGGGAAAGCGAGTCCAGGTACTGCAGTATGACGGAGGAGTCGAACAGAGTACCGTCCGGCGTGACGAGTGATGGGACGAAGGCGGAGAGCGGGTAGAGTGAGTTGGCTTCTACGAGCTCGGCAGGCGGAGGGTCCGACACCGCATGTAACGAGACCGCATCTGTCAGACCGAGCTCTTTGATAGCAAAGAGCAGCTTGCTCGCAAACGGGCTCTCAGCCACATAGTACAGCTGCAGGTCCTCAGGACCAGCGGTGGCGATCTTCGTCATATCAGAGGTGTTAGGCGTGAGCGGACGCCCGATTCAGGGTTCTTGGTATCCCTGAGCACGCAATCACCCCTGCTCGGTCTCAATCACGATGACCTTGTGTCGTCCACCAAAGTTGGACTTCTACGCTCTCTTCCTACGGATTCTCAGGCTCTGATCAATCTGTAACTTTGTTCCTGGCAATGGATGACAGGTACAATCGTAATCTTCTGCTGTCCCCGGAGATCCGAGGAACGTCGACGTGGCAACATTCACACGTTCGCGGGCATTCTCTTCTGATACCCCGCCATCCGGCGGCCGTCTATTTTGCCGGCTCAGCTCTCCCCACAACATCCCAGCCCCTTTCTCTAGCATCAATCAGCAACCGATCATACAACTGCACACCCCAACCCTAGGGCATTATCACGGACGGCACTCCGCCGGCTACTGCTGAATTGCTGACTGGGCTGAGACAATAACGGCATCACTTTGCTCGGCTTGCTCATCCAGCTCGCATAAGGTGCCGGCAGTCGCTCCGCATTTTCCCATCGAACTGCAGGCCGCGTATATACCCTCGAGTGCTGCCATATATATATATACCCTTCCATCGCCCTCGTGCGCTTCATCATCAGCAACAATGTCGCTGCAAGCGCTGGCCATGCCCCTGGTGGGCGGGCTCATGATCGGCTCCTCTGCTTACCACATGTTGGCGCTCGACGGGCGCATCCTCGGTGTGAGTGGGATACTACACTCGACAATCCGATACTTTACGACCAGCTTCCCCGCCAAACCGGACAACGACACAGGCTGGAAGATCGCGTTCATCGCGGGCAGCGCTGCGGCCGGCGCGGTACTGCACTTCTTTGGCCAGCCACTTGCCGAACGCCTCGGAATCACGCTCTTTGATGGGGAGACGAATGGCTGGATGCTGAGCGCTCTCGCGGGCCTTCTTGTCGGCGTGGGAACCAAGGTGAGCGTTCTTCCCTTCCTAGACGCCAGCGCTAACGGCCGTCTTCAGCTCGGCAGCGGCTGCACCTCCGGACACATGATCTGCGGACTCTCCCGCCTCTCACCCCGCTCAATAGCAGCCACACTTATCTTCTTTCCCACCGCCATGTTAGTCACCAACATCCTCGGCACCGGACCTCCCCCACCACCGGCCGCGGTTCTCCCTCCGCTAGAGATATCTCTTCCAGTCGTGGCCGCGCTGCAGATCCCCTTCCTCATCTACCGCTTCGTTCCCAATCGGGTGGTGTCGGCCTTCGGGATCGGCGCCCACTTCGCCCTCGGCTTGGCTCTGTCCGGCATGATGCGGGCGTCTGCCGTTCTCGGTAAGTCCCTCCCTCTCATTTTCTCGAACGGCAGCTCACTCCGCCTGGCAGGCTTCATGTCCCTTCCCCTCCCTTTCGCGCCATTCAACAAGCGCCCATGGGACCCCTCGCTCCTCATGGTCGTAGTAGGCGCGCTGATCCCCAACTTCCTCGCCTTCCAGCTGCAGGTGAAGCATCAGCCCAAGCCAGAGCGTGCAGACAAGTTTGAGATCCCGACGCGCCGAGACATTGATGCGAAGTTTGTTGTTGGGGCGATACTGTTTGGTGTTGGCTGGGGGTGAGTTGCCGTCTTACTCGTGAGGGGCGGGGCCGAGCTGACCGTGCTTTAGGTTATCTGGTATATGCCCTGGTCCAGGATTGCTGACGTTTGCTGCTGATCCGCTTGGAGCAGCGACGGGGGGCTGGATGGCGGGCATGGTCCTGGGGGGGCAACTGGTATAATCGAGCGCGTAAAATTATCCTAAGATATGCTCCAGATTGGGTATGCAAGAGATAGATCATGTACATATACCACACATTCATCACTCAAGAGCAAATAGACGAATGTCGCGTCATTCTGTCCTAATATCGCCTCACGTGCCATGACAAGACAGACTTTACGCTCGATGCAGCCCTTAAACTAGGGCTAAATAGGGGTTCTTGGCGGGTCACGGGACCCAAATCAAGGCTTGAGGCAAGCGAGCTGCACCACGGCCCCCTTGCTTCCGTGTCGGCTCCGCTGGCTGCTCCGTCGGTTGCAGTATCTCGACCGAGCAAGGGTCTTCGGAATCAAAGGGTCTTTTACTGCTTGCTCTCATGGACACACAGGCAATGACCGAGGAGGCCTACATGATGGATGGCTGGTTTCGGAACATGGTCAAGTGCGCGCAGAACACATCTGATTGCTGTGTTATCAGATGTGTTCTGCGCGCACTTGACCATGTTCCGAAACCAGCCATCCATCATGTAGGCCTCCTCGGTCATTGCCTGTGTGTCCATGAGAGCAAGCAGTAAAAGACCCTTTGATTCCGAAGACCCTTGCTCGGTCGAGATACTGCAACCGACGGAGCAGCCAGCAGAGCCGACACGGAAGCAAGGGGGCCCGTGCACGCGGGCGCAGGCAAACCTCGGAGAAGGTGGGACGACGGACGGCCGTCTATTACTCTTCTCTAATATTGCCTCACGTGCCATGACAAGACAGACTTTACGCTCGATGCAGTCCTTAAACTAGGGCTAAATAGGGGTTCTTGGCGGGTCACGGGACCCAAATCAAGGCTTGAGGCAAGCGAGCTGCACCACCTGCGAGTGGTCCACGGGTGCACACCTTGGGTTCTGGATGTGGTACGCGAAAACTGCGGAGTCGTGAGCGCCGCATAAATGTCTACATGTCGAGATGCGCACCTTCTGGGTCAGCAGATTCGATGATCTTATCGCTCGGGAGCGCAGATGTGATAGCCGAGATCACTAGTATCGTATTCAGGCGCGCATGTCGAGGTCACGGACTTCAGCTCACCATCAGTTCTCGACGTTCTCAGTGATGCCCTCGCTCTCGATCATGATCATCTATAGAAATATATCAGTCATCATCCCGAAGTCCCCGAATATATACGCACATGAGCTTCGGTGTCGAGGAACAAATTCGCCCGATCAATGAGCCATTTAAGGTCCCTCGTCCCCGCATTCAGCTCCTCGACGCTCGCGTCTCCACCAGCACCCCACTGGATGCCGACCTCAGGCTTGGGCTTCAGGCTGTGCTTATTAACAAGCTTGATGATCTCGGTCCAGTCCTCGGTCGGGATCGAGAGGAAGCCGGAGGAGCGTGCTGGCGGGCAGGAAGTCGAACGCTCTCGCGACGCGATGGTCGAGAACGCGCGTGTAGGCAGCGGTGCGCGACGAGGAATGCGGGGCGGACTTGACACTTAGCATGATCGTTTCGATGAGAGTCTTTGCAACCCGACAAGCGGGAAAGCGTTGCGAGCACGTCCGCTACCGTGATGCTTATTGCATGGTCGGTGGGAGGTATCCACTCTCGTCACGTTGAGCTAAGCGTCATTCCGAAGAAGGGCGACATATCCACTTGCCCAAGTTGCTTTTGCTTATTGTCTCGCATAACCACCAACAGACTTATGCTTTGTTTCTGCTTACAGCGCATTATTCCTAATAACGACATGCTGAATGAATATCGCAAGATGAGTTTGGTTTAGATGCGCATTTATAGATACCACATTGACCAGCTGATCCCGTGTTACATCAACCACCCCTTGTTACAAAGCATTCTCCGGGTGCCTGATACTGCAATTCAAGCTGAGACGCCAACTGTAAAAAGTGAAAATCAGAATAGGAAGTGCAAACCAAGACAAATCCGAGACGCTTACCCTCATGATTAAACATCGATCCTAAATATTTACGTACTCCTCATGTATGAGGAGAATTTGAGCTGCGAGGTAGTTGCGCGCTGATGGTGGGATCGTACATGCGCTCGACGTCGTGGATCTCCCCTTCTGGGCCGGCAAGAGAACAGAGCACTGTAGAAAGTGACGGGAGCCACTGTCGCTCCAGGTTGTCCGTCGCCGGTGATGTTTCTTCTTCTCGTGGAGATCGATGTGAATGCTGCCCGGTTCCTGTTGTTGACGATGCAGCCACTTGGGACTGTGATACCACGCTCGACGTGAGCTCCCGGAGATGTGGTGGGCTGACAGCCCGACGTGAGATGGGTGGTGATAATGTTCCTCGAATCCGAATAACCGTGTTGTGCAGCGAAGAATGTGCCGCCTTGCGCTACAAACAAACTCAGCACATAAGCGATAACATGGGCGGACAATCTCACCTCCTCCTCGCCTTTCTTGGCTTTCAAGAGAGCCTGAAGAAGCTCCCTATCATTCTCGCCGTTTATTTGATACGCTCGAACCAGCTCCATCATAGCGTCCGTTTCGCTTCGCCCACCTCGATCGGAGAATGGTCCAGAAGGCCCAGCCTGCTCACGAGGAATGCCGTTCACCTTGGGCGATTCCTGGGCGTGCGGGGGGGAGGGCATGAATGCATCTGCCCAGGGCGCCCCGTGCGGGCTGGGCAAGCTATTTCCAGAAATTCTGCGAACGCCAAGAGCTATTTTTGGGCGTTTAAGTTTCACTTGCCGTCTCGGGCCATGATTGCAGCCAGTCCAGGGTTAGCCCGGGGAAGCGGGGGCAAGGGCAGGGTTGATTTGCTGTACAGACTGAGTAATACAATAGAGCGGGGAGACCAGGTGGGTGAGCTTGGCAGCATCATGCGGCTATTTCTAGGCACTTGGCAGGTTCCACGGTAGCCTATTAGCTGACATCCGCCCTCCTTCCGACGGTGCCGCTGCCACTCCGCAAACAGGGCCGCACATTCGAGACCCGGCGCCGAGTTGCCGCTCGGCCTGAATAGCTATCGAGCCCTGACGCTTGCTGATGCTTGTCATAAGGGGCGGCATTGAGTTAGTGTACGTCCACAATGAGATGATAGGCAGGTCAACGCACATTCGCATCTGGGCCAGGGTAAACGTCACGGGCGGATTATGACAAGGGTCACGTTCATTTCAGAATCTGCCCCGTCTTTGTTCGCTCAAAATCTCGGAAAACCGCGGTGTTAACCGGGGGCCGGTCCGACGTGGCGCTAATTTCCGCCATCGGCTGAGGCTAGAACGACTGATAATACAAGCGCTACAATCGAGCAGAACAGTCGAGGGATATCGATACAACATGATGAAGCCAAAGCCCTCAATAGGAGAGCAGGCGAGGATGCATCGCGACTGTGGAAGGCGGCGTTCATCAAAGGCCCCAGGATCTGACCAAGCGGTTCATCAACGGCTGGTCGTATGTTGAGGCGGAAGACAATACCAAATACCTCTATCTGGCTGCTCCTCAGCTTTTCCTATGTGCCGCATCTTCGCTGCTCGATGGATCCCTCCCGATGTCAGACGCCAGCTGCGTCTCAACCTCCTCCTTCAGCTCCTCTATACCGCTTTCTTCCTCTCGACCAGGCGTTCTACCCTCTGCTCGTTCCGCCTCTAGTTTTCCTATCATTCCTTCCAGATCCTGGAGCAACGTGTCCAAGCGTGAATCAACACCTTTCGCGATCCCGTCCGCTTGTTCGAGGCTTTTCAATAGCTGACCGATGTCCTGGGAGGAAGATGGGTCCGCAGGGTTGAAAGCTCGTAGGTTATGCAGTAGGTCGGTTAGTTGTGTCGCTTCTTCATGAGCGGTCCTGCCGTTGGTAGATTTGCTACCATGATAGGCTTGTCGCCGATCGTCGGACATCACCGATAAGTGCGGTTTGGATATGTTCTGGTCGCAACGAACGAGCAGGCGGCCTGATTGCAGGCTGCCACGGATGACGGCGGAGCCGACGTTACTTCTGTCAGGGTCCTCTCGTCCCTGACTCGCCCTTGGACTTTTCTGCACCAAAATTCGCCACTGAATAATATCAAAACATCAACACCAACATCGACACTGTCGAGATGGCCGTCTCGACGACAACTGAGTATGCCTCCAAGGCACCAGAACCTCTAGAGTCCCACTACCCTAGACTGCCAGCACATGCGTTGCTTTCATCCGGACTCCCTGATTATATCCGTCTCATCCTCACCTCCAAGGTCTACGACTTGATCTCAGAGACCCCGCTCCTCTTCGCCACTGGCCTTTCACAAAAGCTCGGGAATGAAATATGGCTCAAGAGGGAGGATCTCCAGAAAGAGGTGTTCAGCTTTAAGATCAGGGGCGCATACAATTTCATGGCAAACCTGCCGGAAGAGGAGAGGTGGAAAGGCGTTGTAACTTGCAGTGCAGGTGAGTGCGACATGGTCGCACGATAAGCGGATAAGAGTGACCGAAAGCGCATGTTGTAGGCAATCACGCGCAAGGAGTTGCGCTTTCTGGTTCAACGCTCAATATACCCTGCACCATCGTAATGCCGCTCGCGACGCCTGCCATCAAAGTCGCAACAGTGCAACGTCTCGGTGCAAAAGTCGTGCTGCACGGTGTCGATTTCGATGAGGCGAAGCTCGAGTGCGCACGTCTCGCCAAAGCACATGGTCTCATCTTCGTACCACCGTACGACGATCCGCTTATTATTGCGGGACAGGGCACAGTGGGGATGGAGATCCTCAAGCAATGCCCACGAAGCGACCAGCTCGATGGAATCTTCGCAGCTATCGGAGGTGGAGGGCTCGTGAGTGGCATCGCGGAGTACGTGAAGCGCATAGGGAGCCCGAAAACGAAGATCATCGGCGTAGAGACCGTCGACGCAGACGCTATGGCTCAGAGTCTGAAGAAGGGGGAAAGGGTCACGCTCAGCGAAGTGGGCGCATTCAGCGATGGCACCGCTGTTCGATTGGTCGGCGAAGAGCCCTTCCGCATATGTCAAAGCCTCCTGGACGAGATCGTCAAGGTGGACAATGACGAAATCTGTGCTGGCATCAAGGATGTCTTCGAAGAGGCACGCTCTATAACGGAGCCTGCAGGCGCTCTCGCGCTCGCCGGTCTCAAGCGCTACATTCAAGACAACAACCTTATTGGCGCCAACAAGCGATTCGTCGCTGTCGTCAGCGGGGCGAACATGAACTTCAGTCGATTACGCTTCGTTGCAGAGCGCGCTGATCTCGGAGAGGGCAAGGAGGCTCTGTTAAGCGTTGAGATGGAAGAGAAGCCGGGAAGGTTGGCATGTTTTACGGCTCTCCTTGTCAGTACTGATAATTGTCCCAGCTTCAGGTTCTTGATTGAGTTGCTGTACCCTCGTCCAGTGACTGAATTTGCGTACCGTTATGCTGCTGGTCCCGACGCCCACATCTTCATCTCCTTCCTGTTGGCATCGCCTGCGAACCGCAAGCAAGAAATTGCTGGAATTCTAAAGGGCGTCGAGAAGTTGGGCATGAAGGCAACAGATATTAGCGACAACGAGATGGCGAAGAGCCATGGTCGATATATGGTTGGAGGTAGAAGTGATGTTCCCAACGAGCGGTTGTTCCGATTTAGTAAGACTGTCCAGAATATTCGATGGTATTTGGTGCTGACAGGCACCTAGTCTTCCCGGAGAGGCCGGGAGCATTGCAACGATTCCTGCGGGGATTGCTCGTCAACTGGAATATCTCACTCTTCCATTACAGGAATCATGGCGCTGATGTCGGCAGAATCTTAGCTGCTATCCAGGTGCCGCCTGCAGAAAACGAGCAGTTCATAGAATACTTGAACAATCTCAAATACGAATACGTCGAAGAGACGGACAACGAGGTCTACAAGCGTTTCTTGCGGTGATACCCCAATTATCTTAGCGGAGACACTGACCCCGCGGCAATGTGGTCGAAAAGTCTACATAATACACGTTCTCGTATGCCTAGAGAGACAACAGACCTGGAGGACAACATCTGTGCCCATCGGGTGGTGCTTATAGGTTAGTCCTTGTAATGATAATGACGATGTAGTGATGCGAAGTGCGAGTACGCTGCGTATCGAGTGCGGGCGCACTAGAAGACGAAGTCTGCGTCCACCTCTACTGCCCATGGGACTGGCTCTATGGTCAGCATTTGAACATGTTTGGGTAAAGATATGCAACGCACATTTAGTAATGAGAGACTTGCTTAGTACCTTTTCGATCGGGACGCCATACTTCTTAGCCCAAGCAGCTATGATTCGAGGATCGATGTAGTTTGTCTTAGAGGTGGTCAGGGAGACCTCCTTGCCCTCGTCTTTGTCCGTGATCTGGTAACGGAAGTTCTTGATCCTCTCGTCGAGCTTTTCAATGGCTTCTTCAAGCTTCTCAGAAGGCTTCGCGGATTTGAGTTCAACAGTCGTGCTGCCGCGCTCGCCCTTAAGGCGATCGTACTCTTCGTTGATCGCCTCAATGCGGTCCTTCAAAATCGACGCCTTGGGCTCATCGTCGCCCTCAGCAACCGCCTTCTCCTTTTCTTTTTCAAACTTCTTCTCAGCCTTCTCAATCTCCTTCTTCCGCTGCTCATCCTCATATGTGGCGATCCAATCGTCGTCCAAGTCGGATTCCTCCTCCACAAGCTCCTTTCTCTTCTTCTTCAGTTGAGGCTCCTGGATGAGCAACGCATATCGCAGCTTCCTCCTCTGGTACTTGAGGGCACGCAACTGTGAGGATAGTCATTAATAACGTTGATGAAATGCTCTAGAGTATGCTTACCCGATCATTCATCTTGTCCATGGAGGCAGCAAAGCCTTTGCTGACGGTACGCTGATGGTTACACAGGATGGCTACCTCGCGGTTAGCTCGGTTGAAGGCCAGAATCTTCTCGGCGACCGTCGCATCCGGATCGGTGAGCTTCTCCAGCTGCTGCTGGCATGTGACGGACGCGTTGTATGTACGGAATACTTTAGCCGTTAAGCCCTGCATGTACGACTGCAGGTACTTGTTCAGACCAGTCGTCTACAGAAACTAGTGAGACGTGGTTCGACCAAATGCATAGGTATTGACGCACCGTAACACGATCGAAGAGATCATCTAGCTCCGTCTTTCCATCCTTGAAGAGGCGAATGTTCTTGAAGATCTGGGGCTCCACTTTGAGCTCATTGTAGTAGCGGATGGAGTCTTTGCCGAGGAAGTCCAGAATGAGTTTGTCGGGCTTCTCCATCGTTACGTGTTCATAGCGTAGAGAGCAACAACCGACAGTATCAGCCTCTTCTGTGCCTTTCTCGTTACCGGCACGGAGGGCGTAGCGATCGATGAAATAGATTGCGGTCGCCCGCTGACGATCAGCCATGATCTTGCTGGTCAGGTCAGCGGTGTAGTCTTTCCGCAAGCGATCGACATGCTTCTTCAGCTCGCGAGCCTTCTCGAACTTTGCGATATCGCTTTGCCCCTTTAATGAACTGCCGGCAGCCAGAAAGACGTACTTGGAGTTGCCATTGACGTTTTCCTTCCAGTTGGCAAGCCAAGTGACTGTATTGTCGTGGGTCACTTCCCTCCACTTGCCAGGAATGTTGGGGACAGGAATCTTCGTGCCCTCGCCGATATTGATGACCATGTCTTCAGGGTACAAGCGCAGCTATATCAATGTAAGCCCGGGCAGAGCCACGGCGATATGCATCTTACCTTCAACTTTCCCTTCTTGGGATGTTCTCCACGTCCTCGGAAAAGACCAGGAGGCTCGACTCTGAAGTTGCCGACCTTCTCCTTGCGTCCATCTAGGAGACAGTACAGGTACGGCTCCTCCATTGCGTCCTTCACCTTTTTCGCTTCCTTCTTCTCCGCCGCTGACATCGCCTTCTTCTTGGCCCTCTCAGCTTCGTAATATTCATACATAGGGCGGAAGTCGCAAAGGTCCAGACTCATGATCTTAACGCCGTTATATGCGGGATGCTTCCCCAGCACTGTCTTGAAGTCGTCGAAGAAGTTGGAGCGGAATTGGGCATCCTGTGCGTGTGGCGTCTCTAACATAGCACCAAAGAATCCAGCGACCTCCTCAGACTCCGGGGGTAAGTCGACTGGCTTGCCTGTAGTGCTCGTGTCAGATCACCCCATGTGCTTTGGAACCAAGCCGACGTACCATCATAGAGCATCTTCACGCTCGATGGCAGGCGTTGATAAGGAGGTGGAAAGAGAACGCCATTATGCTCGAGCGTTGTCCATTTCTGCGACCCATCCCCTGCAGCATTCAGCGCCTCCCAGTACTTGTAAGACTCTTCCTCCTCAGCCTCTTCTGCTTTGGCCTGTGCATCGGCCTCCGCGTCCTCGCTCTTCGCCTTCTTTCCCCTCGCCTTGACAGGAGAGAGGCTGGCCTCCTTCTTCACCTCTTTCTTCACCTCCTTCTTCACCTCTACCTTCGCCTTCTTGACGGCTGGCGTCGTAGGTTCAGACTTGCGCTTTGTCGCAGCAGGCTTAGGGACGGCCTTCGCCTTTGCAGCCGGTGCCTTCTGAGCCAAAGGCACGTCTTCATCGGATGAGGCATCCGGATCAGACTCTTCCTTCTTCACCTTCTTCTTCGGCGGCTGCTTGCTCTTTCCGTTACCGTTAGACGGCCTCTTCTTCGCTGCCTTCTTAGCTATAGGCACGTCACTGTCGTCATCATCTTCAGCGCTGCGGCTCTCTTCCTTGTAGCTCTGCCTTGGACGACCTCTACCACCGAGACCATTCGTCTTCGCGAGCGGCACATCGTCCTCGTCGTCGGACTGTTTTACAGCGCCAGGCATAGGCACAGCGACGGACTTGAGGGTCTGGGCGATCGGCCTGTCATCATCGTCGTCTGATGCCTCGGCAACTTTGCGCTTTGAGGCATTTCCATTCGCAGCGGATGCAGAGGCGCCGTTCGTCGACCCTTTAGCGCGTTTGGCCTGCATACACGCGTCAGGATCAAGAACTCAGCACGCGATGAGCTGCAGGACGCACCAAAGGCTTGTCGTCGTCGGAGAGGTCGCTCCCAGAGCCAGCTAAGGGGCGCTTCCCGTTGGCGTTGCTGCCATTTGCCTTTGCCCGGCCGTTCGTTGCTGTCGCGAGGGGTTTGTCGTCTTCAGAGTCCGACGAGACGGCCAATCGAGCCATAGGTAGTGGTAGTATAGGTAACGAAAGTTGAAAAGAAAGACAAGAAGAAGTGGAGGGAAGGGGTCAAGGTGGAGTGGGGATGGACGTTGATGGGCGGGATGGATTACCTGGGGCGAGTGCCGGTTCGGGGCCTTGTGTGCGTATGGGTCTTTTATACACTAGGGGGTGCAACGCGTAATGCGGCAAAGTTCGATCAGAGGGCATGTGGCCCTGCCCTAAGCAAATTTACCCGCAGACCCAATTGGGAAATGGGTCCGGTCCACCACTCTCCGGTCGCCTCCTTCCCACCATTGTGTGCGTATTTGTCTGTTTGCAACACCATGTCTAGCTGTCTAATCGTACCATACACACAGCGTCGCCATGGCAGATCACCCCCTATACAGAGATCCATGGGCGAAGAGGGAGGCATGGCGCAAATCCCCCATCTTCAGCAAATCCTACTACTTTCGCAACCTGCTCCCCGGCTTCGGCACCGCCGTCGTCGCGTTCAGCATATACGTGATATACGACAACGTCCGACAGCCACGAAGTGCAAAGAAAGAGGAGCATCATTGAGAGCTGAAGGAGGAGATGTGTGCTGGAGGATAGGCCGAAGTGGAGCATCAGATGCTGGGGAGGAGCATAGAGTGTCTGGATACCTGAAGATGCGTAGGCACCACCGCAATGCCAAAACGAAACTCTGCAACTCTCCTCGAACGCTATTCCTGTGGCGTGTGCACTCGTTGAAATCCAGCGAAGTATTTCTCGCGGAAGCCTTGGTGGCCGGGAGTGTGGCCATCAGGCGTTGATTCATCGGGCATGCGGCGGCCAAATGTCGGCATCGGGAGCCTCGCCGATGTGGTCTTCTTCATCGTGATAAGCTGGGCTGCCTCAGTCATCGTCCACCCTTGGATGATGGATTGCTTACCCTGCGCCCCCATACACCATGACCAAAGAGTTGGAGCGAGTTGGCAACGAGTTCCATGCCTTCGACTTGCGGCACGTCGACCTCTTGGTAATCGTCGGTTATAGTTGGCAGGAAGAACACCAGTCTTCCCCCTGGTCTCAGCATATAGCGTGAAAGAACCACAAGATCAACAACCAGCTCTGCGAGCTCATAGGGTCGTTTGGGTGGTCGATATTCGGGTGATCTGATCAACAGTTCAGCACTTGCAGATGTTGATGAGTGAAGCAAATGCACTCGTGTGAGGGGGCGCCATTCTCTAGTATCTTCGCCTCTTCTCTCATGGGGAGACCTTCTTTCCTTCCCAAGCGTTTTGCTCCTGCTCGCACGCCGTCTGTTATGATCAGCAATGTCCAATCTCTGTGGACGACATTCGTACATGGTGGGTCTGTGATGATGGCGTCGAACAGCTCCCCGCATCTCCATGGATTGCAGGTCACATCGAAGACAACACAGTCCGTTATTCGGCCTGCAACGCGGTATTGCTCTGCGCTTTGTAGAATACCCGGTATTTTATCTGAGAGCTGCTTGGTCAACAGTCAATACGGCGACAAGAATGGGAAGCCACTTACCCTTGCCTCGCAGTTGTCGACCATCGATGTCCGACCCGAACACGTTGGCTCCAAAGTATGCCGAAGTCTAGGAATCTATTCGGTATCTGGTCCGGTATATCCTTATATAACTTACATAAAGCATACTTCCTGTTCCAGCAAAAGGATCATATATAAAGGTGCCTGGCGCAGCCTGCTCTGGCGTAAGTAATACTTCGCAAGATTATCGCCTGCACTGACCAGCGCTTGGTTCGCCATTAGCAGCGATAATTCAGCGTCCATGGTCGTGTTCCCATAATATTTTCGCTTCTTGATGTCGAACTCAACCATGAGATTCCGCGCAGTGCCGTTCTCGAGCTACGTGAATGTAAGTATCGAGCGTCACTGAAGGGAGACAGTCTATACCTGACGACCAAAGAACACTCGCAAGAAGTTTTCATCGTCATGTCCCTTGGATATCATTCCTGAAGGCTTCTCTGGGTCTGGAAAGTATCTCAGCATGGGACACTGGAGAATTCATCATGTCAGGGCAACTGACATTCTTCCATCGCAACGAAAATCTCATCAGGCTTCTTCAGACTGATCTCGCCCTTCAGGTCCATATAGTCAAACGATTCGATGACATCAAGCATGCGCGCGTCCGGAATAGTATGGTTAGCGGCGCCAACGAGGTACTTGTGTTTCGTCCAGGTATATGGTGCCCATCGTGCTGGATTCGCTTTCATGGTAGCATGCAGCTCTGCATACGAGGTCGCCGATGCCCAGAGCTCATAGACAGTCCTAAATTATACCCCATATAAGAATCTGAAGACGACGAAGACTTCTTGTCTAACTTGATCAAGATACATCGTCTAGCCAACAAGCGCGCGTGCTCCTCAGAGTCGAGGTCGACGATCATGAAGGCCAGAGTGGGATCGCGCTCCTCCGCGGCTTCCGGCAGAGTCATCCGGAGGCCATAGAGATTTGCGATCGAGTCCAGCTCAGGTAGACGGAACTCTGAATGGCACTGAGCAAACCGAAGCAGATAGGGAGCCATGGTGAAACGAAGCGAGCAAGTCTGACAGGGAAAAGTTGCCAGTCGCGCGACCCGACCCTTATGCGAGGAACCGAGGGCGGGAAAGAAATCAGTCACGCCTCGTCATGGGCGCTTGTGTCGCGCCCACCACCACGGCTGAGAGGATGCCTCATCACGAGATGATCAAGACAGCAGAATCGCTGCTGGACTCTATCGGGCCTGGGAGATGTGAGATGGTCTGCCTGTACAAGGACATATCTCATCCGTGCGATAGTATCTGAACAGGACATTCTGTCGCTTCATCTCGTATTTCAGAACACCCTGGTGGCAGCGCTGAACATCATCGACAGAAAGCGAGGTAAGGCTTCTCTCAGACTATCTTTGCTAGACTGATCCTAACCATCACAAGTGGTGAAATACGTTATGCCGTATGGACGACAATTCTATCGAGTGCATGGCGGGAAAGACGCGGACGACGTGTACACGGTCCACTCTCAGCTTATGTCGACCTTCTCGCCCTCTTGCACTTGTCCAGCTTTCGCTTATTCGGTTCTACTATCAGAAACTCAATTGATGGTAAGATTATATCGAGACGAGATGAATGTGCTCATGGATGACGTAGTGCAAGCACGTTCTCGCTGTCAGACTGGCTGAACGCCTGGATAAGTGCCTTGTGCAAGAAGGAAGTGACGATGATATCGCCAAGCTCTGCGATCCGCCGCCGCCCAAGGCACCTCCCAAGGGTATGAATGTACGCTGGATGGAGCATTTGCAAACAGCTCAATCTGTTCCAGGCAAGTGATACTGTCGTACAAGCCTGCGTGTCTATCCCACTTCTCGTGGCCCCGCCTCCAGTTTCTGTCCTCAGCGTGGGACGCCCGGAAGTTGCCAGCCAGCTCCTCCCTCTCTGTTGGACTGCCTCGGACTTAGACCTTCCATTTGGCTCGCATAGCAGCGACCCTGCCCTACGTGCGAGCATATATGCGGTAATGATAGTGATGAGAGGTCGTAGCTGGTATTCTTACTGGGACAGGTTGATATCTGTGCAATACCCTATCCAAGAGTTGCCTTGATGAGGTCAAGTACCGACGGAGCAGAGCAGGCCTCAGTGTCAAATCATCGTGGGCGAATACGGTAATTCTAGTATGACCTGCGAACCACCCGTGTCTGCGTACTCCGCCGCCCATCTCCATCACTCTTTACGGAGGTTGACATGCCGAGGTCCGGACTGGTGTCTAGTCCGCTACTGACAGCCAATCCATTGAATCTGGAAGTCTGAAATGCAAATGACAAATACAGTACAGTTTGCTTGCATATAGTTACATATGAGAAATGTATGTGTTGCGTGAACCACCGGAGTTGTCCAAGAATAAATAGGCTATGCTGATGAGATTTGGTAAATCACCGAAATATGTCTATAGCTTCCACGGCCCCGATTCATCACGATGTGAGCTGATGTCATTGTTGTTGCTCTTGAGTTGATGAGCTGGCTTGTTCCTGCTGCACACTTAGCATGAACTGTGATGGGAGCTGAGATCATAAGACGTACATCGCTGCGTAGTGTTGATGACGACGGTTCAGTGTCGCTACGCTCCGATGACGGCTCTTGGTCGTTTTGCGTCTGATCCTGGTGCTGCTGCTCGTGTTGCTCCGACTGCAAGTCCTCTTCATTTTGACCGGCATTATCTTGTTGCTGTCCATGCAGACCATCGTTTTTCTTATGCTCAAACTCCCAAGGCAAGACCACGGCACGATCAATAGCAACCCTGAACGACAAGGTCAATTCGGGGCCGAATGATCGAAGAAGCGAAAGTTACGGTAAACCACGATGCCGTCCACGGAGCATGACGAGGCAGATTACCACTTTTGATAAAGCCGTGAAGCCACCCGATAGTGAGAAGTTGTTCCAGGTTACGCCTAGGCTCATGCCATTGGTACCATAGGCAGATACGACCTCAAACACTGTTCAGAGTCAGTCAGATTAAGATGATGCTATCACATAAACGCTACGAACTGATCGGAAAGATGTCCACAGCGGGATTGCTCGGATCCAGGATCTTGCTCCGCTCAGTGATACAAATTACTAGCATAGCTAGAAAGATCCACCATATATCGAAGGCAAGCTGCTTCCGTATATGCCCTTCGCACAACATCAGGAAGGGCTGACAGGGTTTACAGATGGAGTCACGTACAGGCAATATATGATCTCCATTCACCGGTCGGGGCGTCGTCGTCGTCCAGCTCTTCATCATCGAACACACCCATGGACTTCTCCTCGTACACATTGGTCGATCGTACAGACATTGCAATCGGGTACGCTGAGATGTACATCATGATAACGTACAGGAGTCTACATTCTCCGCTCAGCACCTTGTGGTTGAACCAATTAACATGAAAACTCACTTTACTGCAGGTGACAACAATCCCAGGCTGACGATGGCGAAACCGGCTGTCCTGACCGAAATTGACTGAAACAGGCCGTCTGTCACACGCACTCCTACAGGGATGGTCTCGACATAAGGATTACCGATATCCAATAGTCCGAAGGCGATCCAGTCAGTAGAACTATACAAATTAGTACAGTTACGGACATGAAACAGGAGCAAACGCACTTGAGCATAACGAGGACGAGCGTGAGCAGCCACGTTTGAGGGGATTGGAATAGGTACACGAAGCAGCGTCGAGGATGATCCAAAAGGAAACGAAGCGTCTCGGCCAGCCGCGTCGCCTTTGACGTGACTCGCGAAACGAGCCAGCTGAACAATCATCAATATATGCCATGCAACCATGTGTTGTCACTCACATGGTCAGACGCAGGCTGAAGGAAAAACACAAACAGTCAGACGTAATGCAACAGAAAGCAAGGTTAAACGCACAATACAGGCTAAACGGGATTGAGCAATCGTTCGGAGTATAATGAATGATAGACATACGAAAGCGGTATTGCCAGCCAAGATGGCCCAAATCATGGGGAAGATCATGCCATAGGCCCTGTCGAAGGGTACCATGGAGGTATCTGCGTCCCAAAGGTCAAGACGAGGCACCCATGAGAGTATGCAGCACTTACCGACAAGAGACATGCCCGCATTGGAGAATGCAGCGAAAGCCTGAAAGAGACCAAACCTGTGGTGCCGCGGTCAGCGCGGCATGAGGCGGACACGAGCTATGACTTACCATACAGGGCTGACCGCCCTCTGTTGATTGTCAAAGACATATGCGTAGTCGTTGTGATAGGCACCTGATAATGCACAGGCGAAGAAGACAATTAGATGGATGCCGACAAAGTACTGTAATAACACTCATTAGCATATGGATGGCAAACGGTGTCGAGATAAAGCGCTTACACCTCCAATAAGCCACAATAGCAACGTCAGCGCACGGAACTCCACTCCGCCCAACTCTTCCAACTGCTCCGAGGTCAACCCATGAAACTTTGAGTTTCGTCCAACTACAGCAGTGAACGAGAGATACGGAGAACCTTGCATCGCTGTCGGCAATGTCTCCGATAGTGCGATGGACATTGTACGAGAGAGCGTCCGGTGGAGCTTAGGGAACAGCTTCTGGTTGATCTTGGCAAACAATTCGTGTGGGCCAGGCCAGCCCCCAAAGCCTCTGTCCCGGTGGGGGATGTGCATATGGCCAATATGGCTCATGGCTGCACCACTCGACATCGATCCAGTGCGCCTCCGGGCACGGTGCGAGCGGCCCTCCATGGTATTGATCCGCGAGTTCATTCGCTCACCCACGGGCCGCGCAGGCTCACGGAAGTCGACGGTCTGTGATCGCGGCATCCTGTCGATGTTCGGCTCTCGAATATCGATGGTCTGGTTCCGAGGAAATCTTGACTCTTAAGCAACGGTCAGCAATAACAACAAACTCCAGATGTACGCAAACGAACCAGGCTGCATAGAGCTTCTTCCCGTGCCCTGAGGTTCCACATCCACGAAATTCGGGCCTTGCAAGTCTTCATCCTCCCTGTAGTAGGACCGGTCGAATCGGTGATCGAACCCATTCGACGTGCCTGTCATCTCCTGCGGGGACAGGAGAATCGGCTGGGGCCTGTCCTCCTCGAGTATCGGTGGAGGGACCGCGGCGTCGGGAATTGGCGTGGGCCTGTCCTCCTCGGATGGGGCAGGCGACTTTTCCGGCTCGCCGTATACAATCCTCCCGTTCGGGTCGACCCTCTGCGGCATATTGGACATCCGTTTGATCATGGTGAGCGACAGAGGCCCCTTGTGCTTCTTCTTCTCTTTCTTCTCTGTGTCTCTCGGAGGCGCTGGCATCGTGGTTTGGGTTCGAGTACGCGCAAATAGGGAAGGGAAGTGGGTCCGAAGTGCTGTGGTCTCCGCATTGCTTGTGGCCGTCGTTCGCGAGCGACTGAGCCGAACAAGATGTTCAAACTTCCTCATGAAGAATCGCCTGCTTAGGAGGTCAGAGAAGATCCCAATTCTCCCAGACCGAGGGGACGCACCTTCTGACGTAGACCATGACCCAGCTGACCGTCACAAGCCCGCCGATGAACATCTGGAACATGATAAGGAACTGCTGGAACGGCGTCATGGAGCTGATGTTGATTGTCGCAAGCCCGGTGCTGGTCATGGCGCTGTACGAGCAGAAGAGCGCGTCGACAAACTCGACATGGTACGCCCCGTTGACGGCGAAGATGATGCAGGCAAAGACGATGGGCGTGAGGGTGAAGTATAGCACATGAATGCGGAAAAAGTTGAGGTTTGAAACGAAGGAGCGCCAGAGAGACTTGCGCTGTCCGTCCGGTGCCATCGTCGCGTGGCCGTCCTGGTGTGGACGGCTCACGGGGAATGGTCAGACGAGGGAGAGGAAGAGACGAGCGAGGAGAGCAGGCGAAACCGCGTTAGACCCGGAGGCATCCGTTCAGCTGTCTTGTATGGACGCCCCATGCAGCCCTGACTTCAATGACGCCAAGACCGCGTGCTGTGGCGGTGCTATTTGTGCTTCGATTCTCGTGCCTTTTAGGGCAGCAATTCCCGCTCAGCTTCTTGATCATCATCATAATTTGAACATGCTTCTCTTCTTTACTGTGCAAAGATAGTCTAACCCTGGATGTGTTACATTGAACTGTGACGCCCTTTGCCCTTCTGTTGCCGTTGATGTGGTGATCCACTTCCTCTCTATTGTCGTCCCGAGGACTCGATGAGAAGCATCGGCAGCGCGCTGGTGTTGTTGAATGGGACTGCGACGACTGAGCCAGCGCACGCCGGGGCAGGTGAGCGCTAGACATAGAAAGGAGTAGTCGAAGCCCCATGCGATATTGCTCGTGAGCAACGGCCAGGGTGAGGGGTGGGCCAGGAGACCGCGCCGTCGGCTTTAACCTCAATGTCGTCGGCCTTAATGGTGCTCGGCCTTAACCTTGGTCGAGTCGGCCTTTGACCGAGTCGGCCCTAACGTCGGCTTTAACATTGATCGGCCTTAATCCCAGCATGATGGGACGTCCGTTTGGTCGGCTCTAAGTGCGTCGGCATTAATCTTGGCTGGTCGGCCTTACCCTCGGCGTCGTAGAGCGGCCTCGTCGGGTCCAACGTCATCGCGTTTGCGTCACAGGGTCTCGCTCCTCTTCCTGTCCAGTCGCGTGCTGGCTTTTACAAAAGCTGAACGAGGCTGGCCATCAGAAAAGAAGGCAGTCAGTTGCCGTGGCTGTTGCTTTCATCTGCTCGAAATGCGGGGATGCGGAGCACGGGGGGGGCGATAACGCCATTTCTCAACCATTCATGCTCATCCATCGCAAGCTTGGCCGAGTCACCGCCTATACGCTAATCAGCTGACAGCGGTTCTCCCACGTCCTTGGTTCTGGCAGGCCCCACAGGAATATATGCCCAAGCCACGCGGCAATCGCAGTGTGCACGCGAGGCCCTTCAACAGCCCGCGGGATGCCATTTACGGGCTTTGCGGGATGGCCATGACTCCCGCGTCCTTGCGGATCGGCGTACCACTACCGTCGGTACGCGAGCCTGCTCCTGCCGGCGGGGGACCTTCCAAGATAAGCACTTGTGGAGAACCCATCTACTTTTTCACGCCCAACATGCTCGAGTGACGACCCACACCTCGACATTTCTTGACGTTTGCCCGGAAGCAGAAAGTGACGCACTAGCGGGCTGGAGCTCGTCTCTGTTGCGGTCCAGCCCACCCGAGCATCTGCAGCATACACGCCGCCTCCTTCGGATGCTCCCGGCGGCGGGCTTGACCGGCGTGGGAAGACGCCCCGAGCGAACGGCGTATAAAGCTCGCCATTCGAGACACTCATGGCGCCTCCCTCCCTTCGCAGACATTCCAGCCATCAATCGCATCAGTCTTCAGTCTTCGTTTGCTGTGCTTGACACCCCCCCCGTTCCCTAGCACGTCGGTGCCTGCTTGACTTAGAACGACAACAAAGCGATGGATACCCCAGCACCTCCAATTGCGAACGAGAAGGGTTTACCCGAGCTCGAGGCGGACACCACCAACATCCTCCCTGAGGGCGCGACCGACCCGATCTACCTCGCCAAGGCCAAGGTAAGCATTCGTGGTGATCGAGCTGAAACCCAAATCTGATGAGAGCGAAAGATCATCAATGACGCCCTGCAGGAGATCGGGATGGGCAAATACCAGTGGCACTTGTTTGGCGTCGCGGGCTTTGGGTGGATGATGGACAGTGAGCTCTTTACCGCCTGACTGCACCTATGCATTGATGTGAATGATACGAATAGACATGTGGCCCATCATCACCAGCCTGATCTTCACTCCCGTAATTCCCTTCCTTGCGCACTCCGGTACCTCTTCTAAGCTTGCCACAGGTAGTGAACGAGCTGCACCCTTCCCGTGGGCCCTTCCTCCAGCTTGCACAGAACATCGGCCTCCTAGTCGGGGCGTTCTGCTTCGGCCTCGGTTCTGACATTTTCGGCCGCCGCTGGGCGTTCAACCTCACCCTCCTCATCACGGGTACATTCGGCCTCATCTCGGGCAGCTCGCCCAACTTTACCGCCATTGCCGTCTTTGCCGCGCTCTGGAGCATCGGTGTTGGGGGCAACTTGCCGGTCGATTCTGCCGTGTTCCTGGAATGTGAGCCTCAAGCGGCCCCAGATTTGCAGACTCTAATGGTTGCCCATAGTCATTCCGGGTCGCAGCCAGTACCTGCTCACCATCCTTTCTATCTATTGGGCATTTGGCCAGCTGCTGGCCACGCTCATCGCATGGGCGCTGCTGACGAACTTCTCCTGTTCCGATGCCATCGGGGCTTGCCCGCGCTCCGAGAACATGGGTTGGCGATATTTCATGTTTACCATGTAAGTCTACAAACCGCACTTCATTATATGTAACTGATCTAGCGCAGGGGCGGAATCACCCTGATTTGCTTCGTACTGCGGTTCTTCGTCTTCCACCTCCATGAGACGCCCAAGTTCCTCATGTCGCGTGGGCACGACGCCGAAGCGGTCGACGTGATCCAGAAAGTCGCCCTGTATAACGGCTCCACGACCTCTCTGCGATCTGAGCACCTTACCTCTCTGAGCGAGAAAGTGGAGGCGCCCGCACAAGACACGAGCGCAATGGGCGCCGTCCGCCGGCGATTCGAGAAGTTCAGCGCATCTCACGTGCGCGAACTGTTCAAGACGCCCCAGATGGCGTGGTCAACGAGCCTGATCGTGCTGATCTGGGCGCTCATCGGCCTTGCCTTCCCGCTGTACAACGCCTTCCTCCCGTACCTGCTCGCGACGCGTGGTGCAGACACGGGCAACAACAGCACGTACATCACGTACCGCAACGAGGTCATCATCGCCGTGCTTGGCATCCCTGGCGCTCTAGCCGGTGGCTTGCTCGTCGAACTCCCAAAGTTTGGAAGGAAGGGTGCGCTGTGCGTCTCCACCGTCATCACGGGCGTGTTCCTGTTTGGTTCGACCACCGCAAAGACATCGAATTCTTTGCTGGGCTGGAACTGCGGATACAACTTGTACGGCGAGTTTTTTGCTTCACGGGAGCGATATTGACGCAGGTTCTCCAGCACCTCGAACATTATGTATGCCGTTCTTTACGCCTACACGGTAAGCTGCTTCATCCCAACTGGTATGAGAGAAGTGGCTAAATCATCACACAGCCCGAGATCTTCCCCGCAAGAGATCGCGGCACCGGCACCGGCCTTGCGGCGACTGCCAACCGCATCTTCGGCATCATGTCGCCCATCGTTGCCAGTGCGTCTTCTGATCCCTTCGAAATATCATACCGCTGACACATCTTCGCGCAGTGTACGCCGACCTCAACACGCCCGTGCCGGTGTACGTCTCCGGTGCGCTGTTCATCGTCGCCGGCCTCCTCGTCATCCTCCTGCCGTATGAGCCCAGAGGCAAAGCCAGCATCTAACCCACGGGAACACAAAAGTTCCCCTGTATTCTAGTAGAAATACGACTCCCTCTGTAGCGTTGTTCCGAGCCCACGCTCTGCTCCATGCCGATGTGTAATAATAAAAGAAGCGGCCGTGTGCTGTGTTATGCTGTGATCCCTGGTCCAGAAAAGAGGCTTGGCCGCGGCCGTCCATGACGTGGTCAGCGGCACGGAAGACCGCACAGCCACCCGTCTGATCCACGAACAGAGGCTTTGAGGCGGCTGCGAGGCGCCCATAAGCACAACGACGAAGACGAGGACGCGCAACAACTCAAAAGGACGACTTAGCACCTCTTATCCTTTGGCCTCTGTACTCTCCCTGCATCAGTTTCGATCAAAAGCAGTCCCATGAACCGGACACTACGAGCTATCCAAGCCGTTGGTCTGCGCCCTTCCGCTCGCCGAATCGCCCTCGTATCGTTCCGGCGGCCACCCATCACAAACCCCACCCTCCGCACACGCGCACGTTTCCTCGCTGACGGCCCCGCATCAAAACCCAATGCGGGAAAGCAACACCTCTCAACACACGCATTCTCCTCCGAGGCTGGGTCGTCTTCCGGCGCCGGCGCCGACCCAATAGCCAAGGAGACGACGCTCACGGGCCGGCTCAAGGCGCTGATCAAGACGTACGGGTGGTACGCGCTCGGCGTGTACACGATTATCGGTGTGGTCGACTTCAGCATCTCCTTCGGTGCCATCCAGATCCTCGGCAAGGAGAAGGTTGCGGAAGCCACACACTGGGTCAAGGAGAAGTCCATTGCGGTGATCGGCGACTGGTGGCCGCAGAAGGCGCATGATGACAAGGTCAAGGAGGTGGTGGACGTTGCGAGCGGCAATTCTGCTACTGTGGATGGGAAGGCAGGCCTCTGGGCAACGATCGTCCTCGCCTATGCCGTTCACAAGACGCTGTTCCTTCCCTTCCGTGTGGGTGCCACGGCTGGCTTCACGCCGGTCTTGGTCAAGTGGTTGCAGACGAAGGGGTGGGCTGGTGTGGCAGGAACGAAGCGCGCGGCACAGGCGGCGAGGGCACAGATGCAGAAGAGGACGCCGTGAATGAGGCGATGTGGGACAGAGCAACCGAAGGCATTATGATACAACTGTTAATTTGGCAATCAAGTCGCATGCGCAACTCTAGACATGCAGAATGCGATCTATTTGAAATAATCCTCCCGCGTCTTGATCTTCACGTTGCTCACGTCTGCCTGTGTACCGACGGGTATCGCGTTCGGGCATGATTGTTCGAAGGTGCTGGAGAGAGGTCAGGCAATATCAAGTCACACCGATAATGTGGACGTACTGCTTGTACCGGAAACGATGCATAGGCGGCCGCTGGGCAGCGTCATCTTCGCGCTTGTTTGCTGCCTGGTGCTGGACCCATGCCATGCGTCGCTGCAGGTTCTCAAACTGCTCCTCATTGCTGTTGCTATTGGCGATCGCCTGCGTCAACCAGTGCGTCTCGCCCTCCTTCGTCCTCGGCCAGTACAGGTACGCGGCGTAGCCAACTACGGTGAGGATGGCAGTGTTGCGCCACGCTGGGGTAAAGAATGCTAGGAGAATGGTTTCAGCCAGGTGTGATGGCCACGAATGGGTAAGCACTGACACTCCTCCGTAACAGTGGAGTCGTCCGTGGGTGCGTCGTGGGAATCATGGGAATCATGCTCGTTCGATGCCCATCTTCGCTGCACAACTGCTCGAGAGACAGCAGGGGACACTTGGGGGAGGCCCCTCGCAGCTGGTCGCAGTGTGCGAGAGAACATGCTATGGGGGAGCTCGACGGAGATGGTGAGCGCGACGTCTGGTTTGGCGCTTGATGTAAAGCCTCAATAGGGACGGGATCAAACCGCGGGATCCTTCCTCTTTCGGAACTCGCAGTAACCACTTAGAAGCAGCAACAGACGTACGCCGCATTCACTGGTACATTTGTGCGCTACCAATGGCATTCGTTTCACGCTCAGCCTTCTAGAATGAAGGATTATGTCCGTTTGCCAGAGTGGTTTACGGGTCACAGTTGGTCCTCAGAATTCGCAGGCAGTACTCCGCCAGGCACAATGGAGCGTATGCAGCATAGTCATTCATAATAGGCCATACTACAAGGACAGCCAGCCGGCCACATGCCGTGCATACAGCTGTGAATGGCAGTTCTCCATATCCCATATGGAAATCGAACAAAAGAAGCGTTTACGAACGGGGCTTCTCCTGCAGGGGAAATCAGAAAACAGCCTGCGATTGTGAACACTATGAAACGCACCTTCTTCTCTTTCCATAAGGCAAGGAGACCGACACCGGACACCTTCACAACCTTGAAACGCACACCAGGAATATCACCCTTTGCCTTACCCCGCCGACCGAAACCGGAGATAAGGACCTCGTCGTTCTCATCGACGAAGTTCAGGCAACCATCGCTAGAAGGAAAGTTCAGCCGTTGTTTACGATCCAAGGGAAAGTGCACGCACCGAGGTACGAAAGCGGTGACCTTCTTTCCGTTCTTGATGAGCTGTACACGGACACACTTGCGGATGGCAGAATTGGGCTGCTTGGCCTCAACGCCGACCTTTTCGAGCACGATGCCCTTCGCATGGGAAGAACCACCAGTGGGAGAGGTCTTGTAGATGTTGCCGAGCGCACGCTTCTTGTAGTTCTTGTCCGCCTATAACAGTCTCACATCAGCGGAGAACCACCGATCTAGACCTGGCCAGTACGCACCCAGCGGTTGTCACGCCGAGTGTTGCGGAGCTTGCGCGCTGCCTGGAGACCGCGAGGCTTGTTGGCTAAAGAGAGACAGATGAGTGCTCAGTTCTTGACAGATCCTGATCCGTCTGCATGTCGTCTGCAATCCCTCGCTTCTCTCACACCACCCACTCGTCCCACACCTTCAGTCTGTCCACCTCCCAGCTCCATGCCTTTCTCTGTCTCCGTGCCCCAGACCAGACGACATGCAGAGATTCCAGCAAAACAAATAGACAATACTCACATCCCATGTCGGTTGGTGTACGGAGAAGTGAACGCGCAGAGGGTCAGTCGACTATGTTAATGCTTCCGCTAGTATCGCTTCAAAACTGTACAGCACCAACTTCCAGCGGCTCAGGACTGCAGATGCTTCCGAAGGGCTGTGTCGCGGAGGTATCGAATGCTCACGTGCCTGCACATGACCGTCGAGGCGCGACTTGATACCCGAGGTTCGCGTTGTCTAGCCCGCACTACGTCTTGGATACCAGCTCTACAATGACCGTCGTCGTCTCAAGTGCCAGCGGTCTTAACTTTCTTAACGCCAATGACTTGAATAACACTGTGGCTCCCACACAAGGGAAGGGAATTAACAGTCTCGCATGCTCATCAGATGGAGGAGCACTCTTTGGATTGGAGGACGGTAAGGTAAAGCAGCTGCTGGGCGATGGTGTTGTGGACTTGACGAAGGCCGTTCCTGTGCGTGATTGTACAACCATTCTGGTGGAGCTTAACTGACTCCATACCCTAGGCTGGTCAACTTCCCCAAATCAACGCCGTCGTAGCGCGTCAGAAGGGTGATGAGATCCTGTTGGCGCAAGGGAACAAGATCTACTTCTACGATGTTCGAGCTAAGCGACTGGGGAACAGCATCCTTGAGGTCGGTTATAAGTCTTTCTTATCAGGCATTGACATCTCATGATGCTGCAGGGACACAGAACATCCGCACATATCGACAGACTTGCGATTAATATAACGGACTCCCACGTCGCTTCATTGACACCCACTTCAATCCTCGTCCATTCCCTGTCTTCGCCACACACGCGCATCAGCATCAAGGCGCCATCCGATGCACCCTTTACCTGCCTTGCGTTTTCTCGGTATCGGAGAACAACTTTGATGACGGGTCACGCCAATGGGGTGGTCACCGTGTGGGACATCTCGCGACCGAATGCTCCATTACGGCAGAAAGAGGCAGTGACGGGAGAGGTGGTCGACATCAGCTATAGCCCGTACAACAAGCGTCTATGTGCCGTAGCTGGAAGGAAAGGTGATGCCGCGTTGGTTGACTTGGAGGAGGATACGGACAAACCGTTCGTGCAATCACCTGGCTCCTTGAGCACTTGCTGATCTGTTCTCCAGTTTTCATAAGACGATACATGGGTCTGTGCCTCTCACCTGTATCGCCTTCCTCCCTGGCGGCGTCTCCCTTGTTGTCGGAACCTACGATGGGCAACTCCTGCATTACAATTTACGCAGCCTGAGCAAACCACCGGTAGCGGTCAGAGTGGATGAAAAGCGTGGTCAGGTCTACGCCATCGCTGTTGTGGTAAGCCTGGTTCACGAACCGGTTCAACAGCTACTTATTATGTCAAATAAGGCTGAGCAGAGAACGGCGTCAGACGGCAAGGACGTGGCATTGAAGACAACAACTACGAAGGCTACCCCTCTGGCGGAGCGCCCTCCGAATCTCCCCACGTCGCCTGAGTCGCGGCCGGGGCCTCAGCCTTCAGCGTCCACAACATCCCCACCGGACAAGACTTCTAGGCGTACCTCTCAATCTACCGTCAGCGTACCGCAGAAACCAGAGAGACGAGTATCAACTGCTTCTCGGTCATCTTTGTCACCTGGTCACGCATCCGGTCGATCATCGTTGGCTACCCGTCCGACAACTTCTGGCATGGCGAGTCGCAAGTCCGCTGCGAGCTCCGCAATGCCGAGCAGCCCGCACCTGCCTAGCGTTAGCAGCAGTCCACCGATGCCGACGAAACGCGTCTCCAAGTCCCTCACATCGAATGCCACAGTCGTCAAACGAACCGGCCTGTCTGCGGGGAGAGGGAAGGAGGATATCGCTGGCACTGTCGAAATGCAGAAGGATACTGGCAAGAGAATGCTCGTCAATCCGCCTAGCGTCAGCCCACTTAGCTCTCCACCGCGAATCGCCTCACCGACAGAAAGGACTGCCCGATTAAACGCACCGAAGCCTTCAACTTCCACTGCAGTTATACATTCACCAGTCAAGCGGAACTTAACGGGTCCCACCGCTGTGCAGCTGGAGCAATTGTTGGGCGGTGGTCAATCATCTGATCTGCTGCGGACTGCCTTTGCCGGCGCTATGAGCGATTGGCGAGCGGAATCGACGCGTGCTACGCGCAACTTGCATATGGAAGTCATCAGGAGTGCCCAGCTACAGAAGGTATGTTGTAATGTCCTTCGAGAAATGAAATTGCCCAGTCTAACGATGAATGTAGAACGAGTTTCGACGAATGATGGAAGATTACATGGATGAAGTGACGCGATTGCGAGAAGAGAACGAAATGCTGAGGAGGGAGAACGAGCGTTTGCGGCGGGGTTACTAGGGCGAGAACGTGTAGGCTTTGTAACGATGGACTAGTATTTTTGTGTTTGTGCGTAACATTGAATGACACGTTTGCGGAGAATGCACCCCAATCACCGCGTTTTAGGGGTCAAATTTCTGACCGCGGGACAGGCGAGTGCAGGTCACCTAATCGGGGGTCGGGCAGCCTACCCCGCATAACCCCGTAAGGTAAGTTCAAACCAACTGTTTGTGCCTTGTCCTATGTCACATTGTAGTTAGCATACCCGCCGCTGTAGTAGCCTGTTCTATCCTAATCAAAATGATCTTTTCTTTTTTCAGCAAAGAAGGAAAAGGCTTCCTTTCACACGCGGTAGCACAGGCTATCCTTGATCATCTTTCCGCATAAGCAAAAAAAATTTATAGAATGCTGCCTATTTTCTCTCGTTACACGCACGTACAGCTGACCTTGTCCCCTCCCCACCTCCGGTAGACCGCTCCCACATCCTTTGCTGCTTTCTCCTCGCATCCCGCCGCCATGGACGACTTCCTCATCGACCCCAACCTACCCCGCTCCTATCCCCCGGACCCAGGCCTCCTGGTGACCATGGCGCTTGTCGCCGAGTTCCAAGAGCTGCTCCAGGCCTATAATGCCGAGAGCCAGGAGCCCGACCAGCTCGCGCGAGGGGAGAAGATCCGGAATCTCGGTCGCTCGTTGAAGACTCGCCCTGCATTGATGGTGTGAGTAGATTCTTTGCGGTCGGTACAAATACACAACTCACCCAATTTTCCTCTTTCCTCTCGCCCAGCGCGCCCACTGTCCCTTCCCAGGCATCATCCGCGTCACTCGGTACCCCTTCCTCCTCCCTTCCCTCCCACATTCCCGAAACCCAGCTTTCCCGCCCTCCCTCCACCCCCTCTCTCGGCGCTCTTTCCTCTCCCTCCGACAATGGACCTCAACACCCCCCTCCCCTCCATTCGAACGATGATTCGGGCTATGCCGCTGATGTCGATGTCAGCTCTCCGGCACCCAGCAAGCCTAGCAAAAAGAGACCGTTGCTGAAAGACGGTGTCGAAGTCGGCGACAACCCCCCCAAGCGACTGAAGGGGCGCGTGACCCAGCTGGACAAGCAGCTGCTTGACGAGACGGATGTTCGCATGAAGAAGTATCTGCAGGTAAGCGTCAGCTCGTTGCCCGCACGATTCGAGCTGACTTACCGTTATCAGACGGAGATACTGAAGACCATCCACGGCCTGGTCGGCTACGCCCATGGTCGTGCGATGCCCAGCGAGGATGGGCCGCCGCCGGACGAAGAGGCAGGCCCTGGCCCGTTCTTGACACCGGACTTCAGAGGCAAGGTCAGCGACAGGCCGAATTTGCGGATTCAGCAGCGCGCAGCGGACATCGTGAAGCGTTATGAAGAGGTAAGCGAGCTGCACATGGTCGGTACATCTACACAACTCACCGCTCAGTGCAGAGCGATGACGGGATTGTCCCCCCCGCCTACCGCGCCAGCTGGCTCGACCAGAATGTCCTGATCGATCTTGCGCAGAAGTCCTGGCCGGGCTTGAAGACCATTTGGCTGCAGCAGCGGGCTGATGCGGTGGACAAGGGCATGTCGAGGGCGAATAGGGTGCGCAGAGGCAGGCGTAACGAAAGGCGCAAGCTGGTGAGCATGCGTCTCATCTACATGTGCGACAGAGTGCTCACCTTCCTCTCAGGCCGCTGCCCAGACCCGGCGTGGATTACGCCAATTCTGCGACGACAACCTTCTCGACTACCCCGTGGTATCTGTCGAGATCGTCAGTGAGGAGTGGATGGGGGAGGAATGGTCTTGTGATGAGGACGGGGGCAAGAGCGAGTCCTGGCGGCATGAGCTCTTTGCAACGGGAAAAATCTCCGCTGAGGAGCGGGATGATTGTAACCTGCAGGTGCTGGAGGAGAAACGCCCTATGTGGATGCATATCAACGTTAGTATCTGATCGTTGAATGCTGCAACAACAGCTTACAACCTTGTCAGCTCTGGAAATGGCTGAAGAAGCGGCGAGCCGGAAGGCCCATCACCCAGAAGAAGCCCGAAAAGAAACGAATTGACCTCGGGCGCGTTTCTACCCGCATGCCACAGATCATTCCTTTCGACTTCATGCTTGATCCCAATTGGTTGGCGCACGAGCTTCCCAGGTGGGACGAGGGTTACTGGATTCGGCGTTCCGCTTGGCCGGTGTCCTTCGGAACACGGGGTGAGCGAATTGCGAGGACCATGTTGGCTGAGCCGGCCTCCTCCTGATGCTGTGCACGTGCGATCCAAGTGTTGTGTCGCTGTACCGGCCAATGAACAACATCCTACAATACATTAAGGACGGTAAGCGGGCCAGGTCACATCCAGAGCGAGGAGCTTACTTTATTCCAGCTATTAATCGTACATTCTCATCTGCTCCAAGAGCACGATCAGTCGAAAGAAGGGAAATAACAGAAAACAAGACCTCGTTCGTAGCTATAGGGAGCGCCCAGTCTAGCAGGCAGTACATTAGTTTCGCGTCAATATATATGGATTCCCCGCAGTTGCACATACCTTGCTCAGCCCCGTCGTGATCCAGATCCGACGCCCTCCCACCTCGATGGTGCATCGCGCTGCCATTCCGCATATGTCACTTGCCGGTATGAGGGTGTCGGGGCCAAAGTCGTTCGGTCCTTGATAATGTTGGTACTGCCAGAAATCGACTTCAAGCTCTCTCCTGTGGAAGATAGTCAGCGATCACGACCATGAGTTGTGTAGTTGTACCGACCAAGGGCCGGCACAGCTACAACTCATGAGTTGTGTAGTTGTACCGACCAAGGGCCGGCACAACTACAAGGCAGCAAGGGGAGGGTACATACAGATTCTGGTAGAGTTCGGCATGCGGGGGCGTGTCGTGCAGAGGAACAAGCCAGGCAACGCGCGCGAATGTCACCGGCGGATCCACGCCCTCCTGTGTGTGCCGGACCACCTCCCGAAGCTCTCCCACCCATTGCGTTCCAGGTTGGAATTGCAACAGCACCAAGGAGTCGCCCTTGCTGTGCCTCTCCTCGAGCGCCGCCACGATGCGCTTCCCGTCTAGCCGGAGTTCCGGGAAGAATGTTCCTCGGCGGTTGAGGAAGTTAGCGCGCCAGGGCGCTGTCGGGGCGCCGGGATGGTAGATTGCCATGTCGGGGTGCGCATGCCGGTACCAATCCAGAAGGCGTTCTTGAAGCTCGGGTTCAAGAGTCATGCTCTTGCCACTCCCCGCTGCGAGGCACGGATGATTACCAGCCCGGACTTGAGCGAGATCTTGAGCTTCGGCAGCGATGGCAGCCAGCGTCCCAGTTCGGGCAATATCGCCGGAGCGCTTGGACAGCTCAAGGGCAAGGAGACGTGCCAAGGGATCTTCATGCTGATTCGACAGCACACTGTTCTATGCGCACGTTAGCAGGTCGGAGAGGGACAGGTTAGTGCTCACTAGGCGCGCGAGGCTCATCTCCCTCTTCAGAGCCCTTGCAAAGGTCACCTCGATCACACCGCCCTTGTGCCCGTTCGTGGCGAAGCCTTTGAGAACCTTGTTAAGGCGCTCGAAAAGAAAGGTCCAGAAGCCGTGGACCGGCCCGAATCGACGGATTTGATCGGCCATGTGAAGCACCCAGTGAAAGGTCGGGGTGACGTTCTCTGCGCCGTAAATCTGCAGAGGGTCAGAATGGTGGGGAGGAGGTGGATTAAGGTGAGTTGTGGAGTTGTACCGACGTCGGTCGGTACACCCACAACTCATCTGAGTTGCGGAGATGTACCGACGTCGGTCGGCACACCCACAACTCATCTGAGTTGTGGAGATGTACCGACGTCGGTCGGCACACCCACAACTCATCTGAGTTGTGGAGATGTACCGACCAAGGCCGGCACACCTACAACTCATCTGAGTTGTGGAGTTGTGCCAACCGAGAGCCGGCACAACTCCCAGTTCTATGGGCGCACCTCAGCGTATTCTTTGAAGTACTCCCTGTACAGGTCAGACGCCCGACCAAGCTCTTCTTCGGTAACCTCCCGCCGCATGTATATCTTGAGAGAGGTGGCGAGTTTGAGATAGTTGGCGGCAGCGGCGTGATGTCCCGCGGCGATGAGGACGGGGGGGATCTGTTTCTTGTCAATACGAGGTAGTTAGGGTTAAGCGCAATGTTACCGCCGCAGGACCGTAGAGCACGGCCAGGCATTTCCACTCGTCTGAGGTGAGACTGCCTCCTCCCGGGTAGCCCACCTGCTTGGGGAGGCGAGCGTACCAAACCGGCATCTCGAATGTCGACAGTGTGTCGTGGATCTTGTCTAGCTCTCGTCGATTCCCTGCCGGTGTTCCTTCTCGAAGTATTTTATTATCTTGCTTGCCGCCCTGCACCCAATTATGAAACCAAAGGGTTTTGGTCAGACCTGGCGTCCATCAGCAGAGTTTAGAGTCGACAATCCACCCATACCTTGGAGAAAAGCGTGCATGGGGTCAATGACAGCCATCTTCACAGGGTTGAAGTACGGCAGGCGGGCAAATTCAGTCCAACGCACGCCATACCGAGTGAAATAGGCCTTGATCTTGCTGTCTGTTGCGTTGGCTTGTTGGAGGGCGTACATGCGAGCCGCTCGGCGCTTGTGCAGCGCTCCATCTCGGAGGGGTACATCCTCAGTCGCCCAGCCCTTCCGGAGCATATCGTCTCGGGATATCTCACACTGTGTACATGGACGGGCATTGTGCCGATGATCGGCGAAACCGCACATCTTGCACAGGGCTGGGTGGTCGCATACGATTGCCAGGAGAGCTACACGAACTCTGCGCCCTGTGAAGCGATGAGTTGTGTAATTGTACCGACCGGGTACAACTACGCTTACCTCGAGGATGTTTGGGGGTTTTGATGGTTATTCCTTCTTGCCAGAGACGTAGCAGATCGTCTACGAGCGGGCGCAGGAAACGCTGCAGCTGATCCCCCGTTGGCTCCTTCGGTCCAGGAAGTATGCTGATGAGAATTAAGTTATGGACGCGGAATCTGGGCAGAGAGTGAGCTTGCGAAGCAGAGGTTTGAGGAGACATACCGGAGTTCTGGGGGGAGGTTGGCGATACAGATGGAGAGCGGCCCGGTTGAATGCGACTCCGCGACCTGCGACTGGCTCGGATTGAACCAGTCGCAGGAGCATAGCACACCCAGTCGAAGCTCATCCTGTTGAGTTGCTTCTAGACGAGTACGAGGGAAGAAGCGAGCCCCGTCAGGCATGAGCATATCCTGCCAGACGCTGCCATCCTGCAGCCCAGAGTATACGCCAGGGTAGCGCCGTTCGTCCAGATAGCTTTCGCAGGCCGCTTCAAAGCCGGGCTGCCCAAGAAACTCCGCAAGCTGAAGGGACAACAGATCGTATGGCGCTTGCCGAAGTGCGCGAGGGATTGCCGATTTGGGAGCCAGTTCGTACAGAGGTACGCTGCAGCGGGGGCAGTACCTCTGCCAGTCTCTGTCCGAATCGACAATCCGATCGGCGTCTGGAGGACCCAGTTTGTCGAGCAATTCCGAGTCGATCTGGTCCAATGCGAAGCTCTCGAACGCCCAGCACTTAGGGCATAGCGTTTTCACTTCAAACCGGTCTAGGAGTCTCATGCGCTTGTACATTGTTGTGAGAGTCCGAGGCGGGGCCGCAGATTGAGATATAGTCGCCAAGGGAGATAGCACTTGAAAGAACACGAGCACCGTGTAGAGCATCGTCGCGAGCAGACTACAAGCTAGATGTGGGAGACCATATCGAGAATGCAGATGCACGAGCAAGAGGCACACGGCCCTAACCCCCGCATGCTGATGCATGTCAAAGTAGCACTGGAGGGGCGCTTGAGTCGCCCGAGCAAGGTCGTCAAGAGCAGGAGGCTCGGACACTGGAATGTCCAAGTCCTCAACGGACAGACCGTCGAATGCTTCCTGCGACTCGACATTGAGCGAACCAGAAGCCGCCGCGTTGGAAATCGTTTGCGTAGGGTGAAACGCATTGGCTAGTAGAACAACACCACGGTCGGGCTGGTGTTGTGTAGTTGTACCGTCCGAAGGTGCGGTCCTCACAGTGTACGCCCGGGGAGGAGGCGGAGGCGGAGGAGGGGGAGGCGGAGGAGGGGGAGGCGGCGGAGGGGTAAACGGGGGAGAGGGGGGAGACAGCGGTAAAGGAGATGGAGGCAGAGGAGTGAGAGCGGAAGGATCGACAGCATAGAGCTGGGTAGGAGAGGGGCCGTCGGGGGGGTTATCGTCGGTGTGCTCATAGATGCCCGACATATCTTCCTCATCGCCGGTCCATCCTTGGGTTTCCCATCCGTCTTCAGCCACGTAGTCTTCAGCTGTCGGAGGTTCCTCAACTGCTGCAACCTCATTCACGTCGTGGATGACTTGACTTGCACGCAGAGCTGCTCGACTGGCCCGCGCGTCAACGACTGCTTTATGCTTGGCGAAGTTTTTGGTCGTCCAAGGCAGCCCGTTCGTCCGGGTTGCAGTCCTGCACTCTGCACAGTAGCAACGCATGGTCCCTAAGCTGGACGACGACACTGCTTTCTTGCTTGAGAGGCCTAGGGCGGCCATCTTAGAGGCAGAGTGACTGTGAGGAGTTTCAGGACGATGGCTCCTTGACAAACCGATGGAATCGGCGCACCTTGGCATCTTTCCCCCCGCTTACTGAATCACGTTCCTTTATTGCTATCGCCTTGTCAGCGTGTTGAGGAGGAACGGCCAGATGAGAGTCGAATTTTCGTTTTTGCTTGCCAGACGTCGAAGTCGAAGAGCGACCAAGAACGGCAATGGTTGCCAGGGTCCAATGCCGTCACTGATGTTATCGATGGCGGGTTTGTACTGCGTACCCGTAAGTTTCACGTACGAATGTGGTGCGTCGTCGTTGGAAGGAGGAAAGAACTACGTTTGTGTTCGCGCTGGGCGGCCTCAGAAGGGTCTGGGGTGTTTGGGAGTGGGGCAGACTACCTGTCCTGAGCTAGGACAGGTCAGAACAGACAGTGGCAGGGACGAATTTACTCAAAAGAGTGTATTAAGTTAGTTACGGCCATAACGGCCAAATACATGATGCCCTTGCGGGCGTACAAATAACGAGCGGGGGAGCATCCCCAAGGGGAGCGCGGGGGAGAAATGGAAGGGGTGGAAGGTGTGGGAAAGGAGGGAGAGAACGCCTAGAAGGAATGGGGGCATAGATGGGCATACAGGTGAGAGATCGAACTACGCCCTGCCGGGAATCAGACGTCCAGCATGGGTGCTACCTCCGTTCAGCCTTGAACTCGCCAACTCCTTGTCAATCCGCTTGCGAGCCTCGACGCGGGCCGCAGCCCACATCACGTTGTCGTCGAGGTTGTAGCGTTCGCTGAGGGGCGTGCGCTTGGAGATGCGGATGGGAGTTGGCGAGGAAGGGGTGGGGCCCAGGGAGGGCGTTGACTTGCGAGTGGGAGATGGCGGAGACGAAAGAGAGAGCACGTTAGAGACGCGGGCATATTGCGCGGGAACACGGAGGGTCGCATAGACTGGCGGAATGTCCTCCCACCTCTGGTACGTAGGGAGGGGTTCGGCATCTGCAGAGATGGTCTCGACCTCGAGGATAGGAGTGGTGGGCGCAGAGGTGTTGCTGGAGAGGTTGGTGGGCACAGAGGTGTTGCTGGAGAGGTTGGTGGGCGCAGAGGTGTTGCTGGAGAGGTTGGTGGGCGCAGAGGTGTTGCTGGAGAGGTTGGTGGGCGCAGAG